>JAEQBH010008653.1:0-131451 GCA_016808115.1 Tetrastigma voinierianum
TTTCATGTTGTATTTCCTCGAGATGCGGAACACCTCGAGACCAGATGAGCTATGTGGAACTTCGGCGATTGGTGGATTTTACGACATGTCATCTATGTACGCTTCCATGGTCGTTCCTATGCCACGGAACATCTTGTTCACCAGCCTCTGGTAGGTAGCTCCTGCGTTCTTGAGTTCGAAGGGCATCACACGGTAACAATAGGTTCCCTACCTTGTGACGAATGAGGTCTTTTCTTGGTCATGCGGGTCCATCTTCGGTTGATTGTAGCGGAGAAAGCGTCCATCGCGAGGAGTTCATGGCGGTTGTGGCATCCGCAGTAGGTCGATCAGCGGCAAGGAAAGCGATCTTTTGGGCATGCTACGTTGATGTCGGTGAAGTCGTCGCGAGTCGCCCGCGGCGTTCGCTTTTAACTAGTACTACATTGGCTAGCCACTTTCGGGTACTCTACCTCTCGATTGCTCACGCACGGAGAGTTTTCGAACCTCCTCGTTGATGGCTTTTTGCCTTTGTGAAACTCCTCCTCTTTATGCTTGGCTTAAGAGACGGGCTGACGTTTAACCTATGTGCCAATGCGTAAGATCAATTCCTCCCATGTGCACTTTTTGCTTCCCGCGCGAATCGTTGTTGCGCCTCGAGGTGGGTGAGAGGGCCATGAGTTCTTCCATTAGGCGGGAGCGTGTGGCGGTAGGTGCTCGGGGTGGGTCATCCCATTTGTGCAGGTTCCAGCTGACCAGGGGCTCGGGTGGGTGAGTGTGCCGTCGCGCGCCCGAGCTCATCGGTATATGTTATCGACCGCCTTTTGCTTCATGGATCTTCGAATAGCATTCCACGGCCACCCGGATTGGTCTCGAACCATTCCCACTCGAAACATGGTGAAAATTTGATCATCATGTGGTGACGGAGGGAATATGCTAGTACGTGAGAGAGGGTGCACTTTGCGACATGTGCCAGCGAGATGGGGCGATCCTGGCAATCTTGCGTCTCGTTGTTGCTTGGCATGGAGGGTCTGTCACACCGTTCCGGTCAGGCCAGTTGGCGGATCGAGCAGGTTCGGTCTGGCTCCTTATATGCGGGACTCTTTACCTGCTTTATTTATTTATTTTTTTTTCGAGTTGAACTTATACTTGCTGTGGGTATACAAACAATTTTGTAATAACGAATCATTTACATATACAAAAGAACTACCAGGAGTTTGTGTCCCATCAAATCTATACACATATACTAAGTCCCATTTACTTATAAACACTTATACATATATGTCTATCTGAAACATCGAGAGATCGTGGAAAAGCGATTTGGTGAGCACCTATCTACGAGATGGCCCGAATCTTCTTGGTGTGGAATGTCCTGTCCTCTTTTATCTCGTGCCCCGATTACCTACGGATTGAACACCGTGCTAAGTTTTTTCACGCAGCTTAGTGGGAACATATAGACAATAACGACCAATAACAATATCCCCCTTTGATCTAATCTTTTTACATTTACTTTTCCTTATGCTGCTCTTGAAGCCTAATTGTATGTGACTTCTAACACATATCATATTACACATGTAGGTTTTTATCCTTTTCAGGTTCCATATCATTATCACAATCGTATCACTTCCATGTGTCATGTCTTTACACGTTTCAATTCATATCTTCTACATGTATGACATGTCAAATCATAATCAAAGCAACAACGCCATATGCAATGACAAATCGGAACATATCAAATGCATACGGGGATCCATCAGGGAACCGAATACTGCAGTTTAATTCATTTAAAGTTATCATTTTATTTAAATTTTCATTTTCAAAGATGTCGCGACCCCGGAATCGAACTTGAGCTCGGTGGTGGATCAAGCCAGAACCCAGGTTTACTCTACATTTTCAATTATCTTCTAAACATTTTGTTTATGTTATTAGAAATTTCGTTTTCAAAAGTGTCATAGCTTAGAATCCCGACTTGACCGATTGGTGGATCGACCCGAGCTCGGTTGCTTCAGAGCCGTTTTCGATTATCATCTCAAAACATTTGCTTGGTTTTATTAAATTTTCATTTTCAAAAGTGTCGCGACCGAGAATCCCAAGAGCTGGCAGAAGGCGGTCCCGAAACCGAGCAGGTTTACTGAACATTTTTTTCAATTATCTTCAAAACATTTGTTTGGTTTATTCCATTATAGACTTTAATTACGTGAAACATTTCATTTCAAGCCCATAAACATTTACAATTAACAAAATGCATTTTACAAATAATGCCTTATATCCACATAAACTCATGCTATTCATTTATACTTCATTTTGGTTAAGACATCATTTATGACTATAGATATTCAACATGGTTTCAATAACACTGATCCCACCCATTCCTATATATATTTTGAAGAAGTGTTGTTTTTTCTTTCTTTACAAAACCCCACACACCTGCCTGTTATTTCCACTGACATGTTCAGACTCATATTTCACGATTCCCGCTAAATAGTCCCCACCTGTTTATCATCTGGTAATGTGCCTATATGATTTACATTCCTGGTTCATCATCATGTCGATGCTGTTAAAATCCACATAGTATTCTTTATATTCGGCTCCCATCACCGCGTTTTCGCGATGCCGTTGGTGCACCCCCGACATGACAGCAGAGAACACTCGCTCATCTTCATCACGTCAGACGTTTCGCTGCGCATCCGGTCGAACACTATTCGCCCCATCATTTGACGTCGTTTCGGCGCGACTCGACACGCGACATCAACGAACGCCGATTATCAAGACTCATGTCGGTCGGCAACCCGCCGGCGGGATATTTCACACCACCATCAACTTACGCTTGATTGGTGCGATCCCGCCGTGACATTGAAATACCCTAAAGTTCCTTCATGACTGATGTCGATCGTGGCGATCCCATCGCGTCATCTGACATCAATCCATCTCGCATTTCGCGATCTATCTCCGCCGTAGTCGAATCCCGCCCCATTTAATATCATCCATCCATGCCCGGCTTTCAAATATCATATTTCATCCCACTCCCACTTTCAGAGCATCCTTTCAAAGTGACAGCATTCCAACTGAGGGCACTATTTCCATATATTCCAATCACTTGAATTCATTTGAGTAGAGTGTTCTATCCACTTATACTCATCCATTTTATACCCATCCACTGAGGTTCATTCATGTATACTATTCACAGGCCTTCCACCACTTGATACCCATTCACGATTCACTTTATCGCGATAATAACATCTCACTATGATTCATTCAGATACCTCTGTTCCATCATTCATGAGCACTCATTTCAGAGTAATCATCACTGTATGTTCTATCCACCGCTTACTTATAATTCCTCATCATCCATATCTATTCATGTACTTTACTCATGTATTCTTGTCCCTCACCAATCATTCATTTGAACAATCCATTCAAATTGGTCTGATCCAACTGAAGTCATATTTGTAGTTGTAATCAACATCATTTTATATAATTCGGATAGTTTCGTATACTCATTTTCCAGCAATCTTAACTCCATATTTAACACTCTAATTCTTTGTATTTTAAAAGCTTATAAGTTATGATTCTTCTCCAATTTGAATCAATCAAATCGTATAACTGGAATCCTTAGTTACGTCCAGACACAACTGATCACCCTATAAACCAATCTGATGTAATTATTTGTATTATGGCTCCACTTTAGCAGAATCTTTGGGGTCACCTAGATCTAGAATGAAAAGATTTTATTTTTGATTTGGTCTCCTGAACTAGTTTCATCTAACCAATGAACCGGCTCATCTGAGATAAAGCATAAACAGATGTGCACGCCAGCATGACAAAACCTGGTTTGTACAAGATATAGAATGGTAAGAGTACCCCATGATGATGTGTCTGATGATAGCCTGCTTCTTAAGTGGTGCACCTGGCAGACAAATTCCATGGGCCTGCACATGTCCCGGGAAATGCTCAGAATAGTTTTTCTCCTGATTTCAGAATGAGGTTGATAACCTCCAATCAAACTGACACTACTAAACACGGCTTCAAGACTAACTCCAAACTGATCTATAACTTTTCATCTAATCTTATCATTCATTATATGAGTTCCTCTTCCAAAAATTCCTTCATTATCTTCTCCTGCAAATAATCTATGAGGCTTCTTCCATAACTCCGTTTATACACATATCGTCACGCAGCCTCAAAGGAGTCTGTTTCAGCCTTAACCCCCTTTGATTTATAATTAAACCATTAACTGAACTCCCATGGAGATTCACAAAGTTTTTCATGTTATCTGGGGTTTTGACTCATCTTTCACTTTAATATCTTTGTTGATGAACCCATCAAAACCTTAGAAAAGAAACTGGTCATCATTTAGTGAAACCTTATGTTGGATAAACTTTTATAAACTTGATTCAAGTGTTTACTTAATTCATGTAATTAAAGGAAATTCATAAGAGTCAGAGGCCTTCCCATACTAGTGTCCAAAGTCTACATCAAAAAACTATAAAGTTCTATAATTTTGGCTTGTTTTCTTCTTCTTTCTTCTTTCTTTTC
This sequence comes from Tetrastigma voinierianum, assembly GCA_016808115.1. Classification (NCBI taxonomy): domain Eukaryota; kingdom Viridiplantae; phylum Streptophyta; class Magnoliopsida; order Vitales; family Vitaceae; genus Tetrastigma; species Tetrastigma voinierianum. The sequence goes on from JAEQBH010008653.1 coordinate 4,513, forward strand.
TTTCTCTTTCTCTTCTCTTCTCTTCTTCTTTTCTTCTTCTTCTTCTTCTCCTTTCTTTCTCTCTCTTCTTCCTCTTCTTCTCTCTTTTCCTCTCTTCCTCTCTCTCACGATTTATCCTCCCAAACAGGACTCACTTTCTGTCCCAACCCATATTTGAGCAGAAGGTCATGTTCAGCCAAGATAGAGAAAAACCATTTCTTGCTTTTAACTATTTTTATTGTCCCTTCACATTTCTTCTCCTCCATTTGCACTCTTAATCCATAAATTCCTATTTTATCCCATCTTTCACACTCAATTATATATCAACTCATGATGGGATTTATGTTTATCTGATAGTCCTCTTATGTATTTAATTGACTTTGACCTTGTTCTGCATGATTCATCCGGTCTCAGTTTTGTTTTTCCAAAGTTCCTACGCTTTTAATTTGTAATATGTTCTAAAATGCAGTCCAAAATCCAATAGGGTATATCGCAAATATAACCCTTCCTCCTGAGGCACTTATCCCCCAAATTCATATTTATGCACCTGAGCTTAACATATCCTGTCCTTTTCTTTATATGATTCTTTACTGAGATTATATTTATATTTCTCTTTCATTTTGGGCTTCTGCTTGAGCTGCAGACCTCTCACTGCAGAATTATTCCTTATGGATTGTAGCTGCAACCCACCCTTCTCAAGCAACACTTGTACATAGCTTCTTCTAACTGATTCTGGCATCTTAATCCATCTGTGCACAAGACATCCACACAAGGCCAACACATTCATACATATGCTTTTCTATATCTTTCTATTCTATACATCATCTAGAATCGCTTAAACATATTCTTTCTAGAAACTCGAACCTTAGGCTCGATACCAACCCCACACCCTGCTCCCTGCAATCCGACTAGATCATGATCCGAACCTGCTTCCAGGTGCTAAAACCATAAGACTAGACTCTTTACTTTGTATTTTTATTTTTTTTTCTGAAGGCCGGTCTTTATACATCATGGGATATAAACAATTTTTGTAATAACCAAAATCATTTACATATAAAAGAATCCGCCTCACCGTATGGTGTCCATCAAAACTACACATATACTTCAAGTCCCATTTACTCTATAAACTAATATATATAGAGAAAAGCTCACTACAAAACATCGAGATAGTGGAAAACAGGCAGGGAGCACCTATCTCCGAGATGGCCCAGACTTGCCAGTGGGAATGTCCTTGTCCTTCTATTCATCTTTCGTGACGCCTCATACTTGATTAACAATCTATGTTGTTTTGAGCTTTCTTGCTAGAACATATAGACAAAGACCATTACTACCAATAATCGCTGCTCACAATCTTTTACATCATTTTCCTTATGAAGTGCAGGCAATCTAAGCCTAATTGTATGTGGACTTCTCAACACATATCATATTCCACATGTAGGTTTTTATCCTTTCTAGGTTCCATATCATTTACATTCACAAATGATCACTCCATGTGTCATGTCTTACACGTTTCACCTCATCTTCTCACATGTGTGAAGAATAACAATCACATCTTAAAACAACTATATATATAATGACAAACGGAATAGAGATATCAGAATGATATAAAGGATCAACCATATACGAACTGCTACCCATTTAGTATCGCTATTAAATTTTCATTTCGTGCAACACACCTAATCCCGACTGACCTGGGACAGATCCAAACCTGAGTCCTTGCATTCGACATTTTCACTCATTCTCTGGGGTGCAAACATTTTGCTTTATGTTATTGAATTTCATTTTCAAAGTGTCGCGAATTCGAATCCCCTACTTGACCTGATTGTAGATCCAAAGACTGAGTCTGTGGTTTAATTCCGACGTTTCACCATCATCTCAAAACATTTGCTTATTTTATCAGCTCTATTTTAAAGGTCGCAATCTCAATCCCCCGACTGACCGAAGGATCCAACTGGAGTCTGCTTACTCCGATATTTTCAATTATTATCTTCTCAAACATTTGTTTGGTTTATTCCATTATGTATTCTTTACCACGTGGAAACATTTCATTTCAAAAGTTCTGATAAATGATATTTAGTACTAACAAATGATTTTACAAATAATGCCTTATATCCACATAAACCCCATGCTATTCATTTTCATACTTTCATTTACACATCATTTATCATATCACAACATGCATTTTCAATGCAATAACTAATTCACACCAATTTACGGTGATTTAGTTATATTACTGAGCTAAAAATCTCATTTACACCTCGCTTCTTCGATGTTGGCTTTTATTTCGACTTGACACTTATTCATCTTCACATTTATGACTCGATTCATAAATGAATCCTACTCTTTATTATCATTCCGTAATGTGTCATACATTTTACACTGGCGCCCTCCGTCATGCCGACACGCCGTTTGCGCGATCCGAACACGTGGTATCATCACTTTATTTCGTTCTCCTGTAAGACGCGGTAGATCACTTATTCGTCTCCGCACGCGTATCACTCTTATTCGTCTCCCATCGCTTCGGATGCGCTGGCACCTCGACTTGTGGTATCAATTAAATGTCATAAGCCATAAAGACGGATGCCGACATATATCCTCCCCGTGGACATTAACGCTTTACACCATCATGGACGATGCTGCCGCGATTTGGTGCATCCCGCCAAGGATATTGAAAATTTTGGGTGCCTCTACATCTAAAGATGCTCATTCACAAGATTCTCACAATATAACATCCCGATATATCAAATTCAATTCCGCATTTATGGACGGATTCCCGCTTTTAATGAATCTCGTCTTTATTATCATCCACATTCATTCCGCTTTTCAATATCATTTCAATTCCAATTTCACTTTCAGATATCTTTCAAAGATATACTCAATCTATGTACTTATTTCATATACTCATTCAATGCACTATTTATATGCTTTTAATGAGATACTCATCTTCCATATACTCCATTCACGTATACTCATTCACGTAGAGATACTCATTCATGTACATCGATCAGAGTATTATTCATCGTATACTCTATTCATATAGTCTTATGTCCACAGATACAACATTCATATATACTATTCACATATCACTCATTCACGTATACTCATTCATATACTCATTTGGCAGAGAGATCTGGTCTGGTCGTATACTCATTCATATACTCATTTACGTATACTCATCCATATACTCATTCATGTATACTTACTCATGTATTCTTGTCCCTCATCGAATCTATTTTACTTAGAAATTGGAATCATTCCAATTGGATCATCCAAACTAAAGTTATGGCATTTTCATGCCAACGAAGGGCCTGGCCTGACGCACACTTTGGACAGTTTTTGTCATACTCCATTTTCCATAAAGAGTCTTGACCTTATTATTATTTGACACTTGTTCTATACCTTTAAATATAGTAGAAAGTGTGCTAAGGGTTCTTCTCCAATTATTCACCCAAATTCTGAAAGATTCAACCCAAGTTATTGTCTAGACACCCTGACTACCTATGTTCAATTCGACAGAATTATTTTACACTGCCCCACTTTTCGAGGAATCTCTTTGCCACCCAGATCAGGAATTCCAGATTTGGAAGAAGCTTACGCTAAACACGAAACTCGGTTAAAATAGGAGCAGTAGGTACCGCACATGTTCCGCACATGTACGCAGACATGTTCGGGTTCTCGAAGGGTGTACCAAGACATGTTCAAGCATCGTACATTGCCCCCAAAATGCCCAGAATGTGTGTTTTTTCCCATTTTCTTCAATATAAGTTGATACCCAAAATCAACCCAATACTCCATAAACACGCCAAGACCACCTTCCAAATTATCTTTTATAATTCTTTTCACTCAATTTATCATTCAATAGGTATATATCTTTCTTCAAAACCTTTCATGATTTTTCCCTAAAACACTATAATATGGGTCATAACCTATCACATGGCTCAAAATACAAAAATTTGTTAGGGTTGTTCTAACCAAACTCCTTTTACTTGTAATTAAAACCATGAATCCAAACCCAAAGGAGGGATTCATGTTTTTCTTTCTTTTGTGCCATTTGGGTTTTACCCACCTTTACTCAATAATCTTGTTAGGATGAAATCCCATCAAACCCTAGAGTGAAATCAAATACCAACAAGAAAACTCATGTTCAGACAGAACTTCTTTATCAAAACCCAGATTGGGTGAAGCAAGAATCATGCAATTGTATGGAAATTCCCACAAGAACATAGTTCCATACCCTAAAATCCAAAAGTTCCATACCTGCTAAGCCTTTCCTTCCCTCTCCTCCTTCTCCCTTCCTCCTTCCTCCTCTCTTCTCTTCTTCTTTCTTCTTCTTCTCTCTCTTTTCTTCTTCTTCTTCTTCTTCTATTTTCTTCTTCTTCTTCTTCTTCTTCTCTCTTTCCCCTCTCCCTTTCTCTCTACCTGGCTGGCCCTCCCAAAAATGAGTAATCAAATTTGTCTTAATCCCATGTTTATTAAGGCCATGTTGGGAAGCCAAGACAAGAAACCATTTTTGCTTTTTTTAACTTTTCATTTTTACTAGTCCCCATTTCTCTTTCCATTTGCACTCTAACTTATTAAATTTCTAGTTCGTGTCCATCTTTTCACAATTTCCATAATCAGATATCAACTATTGATTTATGCTATTTATGTCCCTCAAGTAAATGACCACACTTACCCCTGGTCCTCAATATCTATTCCAGGTCTCTCGCTTTATTTTCCGAAAATTTATTTTAGCTTTATAATATACCCTAAACAAAGTCCAAACTCGAGAGGGTGGTGATTTCCGGTGTTACAGGTTCCCAAGGTGAGCACCAATTGTATCGAGCCCACTGTAGCACTTTTTTCCTCCGTATAGAAACCTCAGGGCAGTGCTCGCTAAGTTCCAAGCCCTCTCCATGCCCATCTTATCAAAGGTCGAGGCGCGAAAAATGATGTCTGAACTAACCTCGTTGTCAATAAGACCATGGATTGTTTGTTGCCACCACCGCCTAGCTGAACATTTGGCAGTTTCAAGCATGGGGTGCCGGCATCCCCATATTCGAAGTCGAATGTAATGGACATGGTCGAGCCGCAGCCTTGACACCGCTTCAGATCTCCGCCATTCTCCCGACCACGTCGCGGATGGCCTTCCTAGCCGAGCCGACTCCTCCTCCCGCAAATCCCTCCGAGATCACATGTGGATTTCTCTTAGAGGTCGGTGCCGGCGGTTGTCCGCCGAGGGCGGGCGCGTGGTCACGCCTGGCCCGGTTCTGGTGCCAGATTCTGAGGTTGATTTTCAAGGCGAAGCCAGCCGGAGACACACCCACACTCAGACAAGTATTTTGTTTTCCTGAAGTCAGATAGCGCAATCATTCGTGGCGTAAGTGCCCATAATCCCCGTGAACCTGCATACCGGTATTGTTCCTCGTGGCGGTTCACTTCATTTGAGTTGACCACCTCAGAATCGTTCGTTGCATTGCCGCGCAGGAACGCGAAGGTTTAAGGTCAAGTGGCGGTGAACCCGCCAGGTGAATAACGCTGCCGTCTTCGTTGCGCGGCCCGCATTTACTCGAGGTTCCCACGCCGACCGCTCATCCTTTCTCTGACCCCTCTCGCCGCTCGCCTCGCTCCTCGCCCTCGCCGCGCTTGCCGGGCTCCCGCTTTTCTTGTGGGTCGAGGAGCTTCCTTTGATATGAGGCTTCACATTGATATAGCTCGCTTGGGCGCACCTCACCATGCTCGCTATGGTTCTTCGAGATGGAAACATCGATCTTCGACTGCACTCCTAAATCCAAAGAATGAATGCGTGATCGCGCGGGCCTTCTTCATCGAGTATGTTCATCTTTAGAGACTCAAGGCTGAACTCCTTTGCACTTGAGACTCTTAAACCTTCCCGAGCCTCGCTTGATCATCATTGGTTTAACTCGTCACGACGCTCTACTTCCTCGACAATTTTTAGAGGAAACGCAGAACGGATAGTTCAACGAGGGATTGGGACAAAGGCGGGTTCGTTAAACCAACCCAAGGCTCGCCGGGCCTTAGTGTATGTGCTCGTGATCGCACAAAACCCCACACCCATGCCCATTTGGTTTTTGGTAGTATTGAGGTGGTCGACCAGGTCTCCGGGACACCATCGAACGCCCACCGCAGACTCACTTTTACCGGAAAGAGGAATGAGCACCCTGGCCGGTGAACTATGACTCACCGCTGCACCAATCCATGGTGTCGGGCGTGGTCCCCACAACTTCCTTCACACTCCGTTGAGCCTTGGCCGAGGCTCTTGAACCTCTCGCGCCTACGGATCGCCTCCCGTCTCCTTGCCAAGGGGCGACGTAGTTCTTCGCTCTCAACATCCTCCCGTGTTGTTACCGCCTCCCCTCTGTGGGCTAGATGTGGTCCCGTGCCCCGTGCCTACCGATTCCGCTTCGCTTGCCCCTGGAGCGCCGGAGCACAGCTGTCCTTCATGAGGGGATCGCCACGGCCTTCCTCGAGTCCGCCGCGCCTTCGTGGCTCGCCGATCTCGCCTGGTGAGTTGTTCCCAACCTTCTAGCGCTAGACGCTGATTGCGAGGTGGCGCTCACCTCATCCGTGTCGCTCGCATTGTCAACGCCGGAGGTCAGTCGTTAGTATCGCCCATAACCTATCCGGATGGATTGGTCGTTCTCCTGCCAGGCTCCGAAATGATACCCCATCAAGAACTGAGTGATCGGGCCTTTATTTGTAAGAACCGTCGCTCCTACGCACTAGTACAATCAGATGATGCTCTTTTCAAATCCGTAATTCCGGGCCGATGCCGTATCAGTTTTTGGCCGAGGATAGGGTCATCGGGCTGGTTGGTCCACTGTCTGATGCCCAAGCACACTCACTCATGCCCTCGAAACAGGCCCTCCAAAGACAAGAAAAGAAAGCAGGTAAGGTGGGGCTTCGCCCCACTACCTGGATGCTTAAGTCGGGCTTTCGAGAGAAAAGATATACTGTTTCTGGGAGGGCGAATGTGTCATATGTTTCATGTGATGAGAAAGTGTATCTTCACCGATGTAAGTGGCCTGGTATTTATGGTAATGGATGATCATGACAACTTTCCTAATTGGATTATGATACTGAATAAGATGTTTCTAATCGGATACTTTCACACCGAATAGTATGTTTGGTCAAGGATGATATAATATTTGTCAGGAGATTTTTCTTTCCTTATTGCAAACCATTCACGCTATACCGCGGGTGGTAATTGATTAGTGCCCAAAAGTGTTATTAACCCTATTTGTTATGTTTGAGCGTTGTATATTTAACTCATTCAATTAACCATTTGTCACACTCTGCTGTCCTACTATTCACTCGACTATATTTTGTGGCAACCCTGCGCTGGCAGCTTTTCATGCCAACATTGTTGAGTCAATCCAAACATATGAATCCTCGAAATAAACTCAACATCATAGATCAGAGACTAAGAAGAAAGAAGAGCAGAAAATGGAAGAAATAGCAGGATGCGTGCGTGTGGTCAAGTAGGAGTGTAATAGAGTTTGAAGAAGTACGAACCAATGGAACAAAGATGAACAGGCTAAAATTCGCTACGCCTAATTTTCACTATCGTATGAAGATATCAAAAAGGCATGGAATAAAATTTCCACTGCATACAAAGAGCTTTTCGCTATGATAGCTAAATTTTCGTTTATCATAGCTTAATTTCCGTGAGCTATGACAAATAAAACATCAGTATATAAATCAATTCACAGATGTTCGTATTTTCACTATGATAGCTTAATTTTCAACAGGCAGCGTTCACTATGGAGTAGTTAAATCACCCCCCTTTGATTTTGGCATCCAACCCACTTCATTGCTTTGTATAATTCCCCATTTTGTCCCTATTTCAGAATCTTATATTTTTGGTATTTCACACCTCTCAGATGGCTATATATAAGCCAACTTATAGGGCCAGAACCCTAACTCTTTCTCACACCTTCGCACACGCTGCTGTTTTCATTTTAGGTTACGCTTTCTCTCTCTCCTCCTCTTTTCTCTCATTTTTCTGCACTTAAAACACTCCCTCCGAGGATGACAACTCGAGGGATGTTTGGCTGCACCCTTCCTCCTCAAGAGGAGGGCCACTGGTGAATGTTTGAAGGTAAAAACACTGGCCTCATGTTTTTCACGCAAGCATTTGTTCTCTTTACTGCCGTATCTCACTTTAGGTTTGAACTCACCGTGATGTACCTCAAAAAGGTCAGATTGCAAGCTTTCAAGCGTTCAGCTGATGTCATTGCATCCACCGCCCATTAGTCGCCATACGGCGAGCTCCCGCAAGGCGATCCAGCCGATGGTTTTAAACTGCTTTGAAACATTAAGGGTGGCCACTACATTGTAGTTGTGCCATCAAGGGTTTAGGTTTTAATGCCAAATGAAGAGAGCCGGTTCGGAAACACTATATGTCATGCTCCCAATGCGTAGTGAAAGACCCGAGGACATGTTGGCTTGCCTTAAACCCAAACCCAAGGCTCCAAATCTCATGAGTTCATTTTACATTTTATTTTATTTTCGCTTGGGTAAACCACCAACCTAATCGTTTTATCATCACCCTTAAAATCCAAATTGAATTCACCATTTTTTACTTCACTCAAATCATTTATATTTAAGAAAACTCATCCCCTTGTTCGACCCTGGATCGGTTATATCAAGAGCTGACCACTAAGTAAAGAAAGAGTGAACATAGATAAATTTTGCTGATTTGATCACCTATCATACTTAATCAAGAATTGAGAACATATCTTACTTTCCTTATCGATAAAGATTCTCGTTTGATTTCAGGGATAAGACGTTATCACTATTCCTCTATTTTCCATTGAAATATTCACTTGGTTTAAGTGGGCCGGGCTTTCCCAACTGTATTCCCGTTATCGCCCTTTCGGGAGGTGTTTCTGACCTGGGGCCCCCATGATAGCTTTAGGTTGGCCACAGTGACTCAAAGCTGTCAGCCTGACCCTTTCTGTGCCAAGAGCGCCGAGCCCCTATTTTTCAAACCCCATCATCAAAACATCCATCATACTTGAATTTCCAAGCATCATAAACCTAAGTTTTTAAAAGATCTAATTTATGGAAGGTTTTTAGTCATACTTTCTTTTTATTATTAAAGGATATTAACCGTAACTATATATCTTTCTTTTGGTTTTTCTTCATTGCCACCTCATTTTTGTTTTTTATGTTATGTTTCATTTAGCTTTTTATTTTAAACCTTTTTTGTCTTTTCACTTACATCTACCAAATTATGACAATTTTTTTTTTTTACCTTTCAACCCACTTATCACACACCTATAGTCCATCACTGCCAATTATCTATTTTCTTTTCTTTTTAAACCTGAATAACTACACTTTTTCACTTTTTCAAGTTCCACTTAAAAACACACATACAAGACTCTTCACTCCCTCCACAAATTCCTATTTTTCTTTTTTCTTGCTCTTTTATCCAATTATGGTTTTACTCTTTAAAGACCCTTTTTTATTTATTTCTTTCACATTTTCAATCCAAGATCTTGTTTTAATTTATCTATTTGAATCTTTTGTTCAAAGGTCAATCTCTATACAGAAATTTCAAAATTTTTTCATAATTTTTTTTTTTAGATATTTCATATTTCCATTAAAGAACAAACTTACAGTCATGACTTGCTAAATCTTTTGTTCTAAAACCTTATTAAATAAAATCAGGATTTATTTTAAAATTTCAAAAGAAAAACAAAGATCTAAACTATTCGAATCACCTATCAGCACTAAAAATATATATAAACCCATCTAAATTCAAACTAAATCAAGTTTCTTCAAGGTTCTATTCAAATTAAGGAAAAATAAATAAATTCATCAGATTTAGAAACCCAAATACATAAATTAACTAAATAAAGTTCCTACCTTTTCGAACTCTTTCAACCCGAGATGACTTTCTTCTTAAGTCTTTTTGAGATTATCTTGAAATCAATGTTTCAAACCTTAGGTCAACAATTTATGTTTTCTATGATGCTAGTAATTAGAGAAAAAGACTATGTAGAGAACACAAAAAAGACTTTATGTATAATATATATTTTTCTTTCTATTATATTTATTCCCTTAGAAAAATTACCCTTTATACCCTTTATTTAAATTTAAGAGAATTATTATTTCTTTTCTATCACTTAAAAAGGGTAGCAAAATCTCATGTTTGTTCTCAGCAATGAACTGATTATTTTCGAAAACAATGGACTAATTCAGTTATTTATGGAAAAGACAAATCAATGTATAATTTCACCGAGCTTCAAAAATGCACGAAAGATGCCCACAATGTTAATGAAGGAGAGAGAGGTGGGGGAATAAAACTGATTTTTTTAAAAATTCACACTAGATAGGAGCAAGAGATAAAGAGATAGGTGAGATCAAACTGATTTTTAAAAAATTGTAAAAATTATAGGTACCAATTATACTAACATGTGGTGTGTGAAGGAAGAGAGAGATTATATAGGATTTTTTGCAAAATTATGTTATGTTTTATCGCTTGATTCTATTTAAAATAAAATATAGTAAGGAATACAAAATCATATAAGTTTAAATCATTTAAAAATAATTCTTTATTAGGGAAAGAAAATCCAAAATGGGTTTAATCTCATTTAAAAATAATTCATATTAGTTATTACCAAGCTTGAGAGGGCTCTTATTCTAAAAATGTGACATTGTTAATCGTAGTCACAAAAAACATATATTTTTAAAGAAAATATAAGAAAAAGGAAAAGTAAAGTATATTGTGTCACATTCATATGTTAGTGCATGTAATTGAATTAGCATTATTTTACTCTAATCTTTGTTTATCGCCATTTATGTTTGAATAAGTGTTTTTATTTGTTAAAATATTAAAAATATAAATTCATAAAATTAAAGTATAAAATTAAAGATATTCTAATATTTTATTAAATATTTATACTTTAGAATTTTTTTCTATCTATGCTTTATTATTTAAAATAAAAATATTCAAAATAAAAGATAGATATAAAAATTCAAATTCAAAATAATAGTAATTTCGATTTATTTATTTTATAATAAACATATATATGAATATATATATATATATATATATATATATATATATATATATATATATATATATATATATATATATATTTGAATATATTTATTTTCTTTTTTATGGGAATATTTCATAATATGTTATTTAACAAATATATGTTTTTTTCTTTTTTTGGTTTTTCAAGTTAAAAATGACATTTTTAGAACAAGAACTCCCACTGACCTAATATCAACTATTTTTAAATGAGTTAATTTATCATTGATGTCTCATTTCTCATAAACTTTTTAATAATATTATATCGATAAATATACTATATTTTGTAGCCTTTAAACGAGTCACCTTAACCCATTTCACAAATTTCATTCAAAGTTGCACAAAATCCACTTATTTCTATTCGCTAATTTTCGATCAAATTAATCTAAACCGGATAATGCAGTGGTTGTGCCAAAACGGAACAACTTTAAAAACGCGAAAAATTAATTTTACAAATTTATCATTATCAAATAAAAATACATATAATAATAATTAATATATAAATTTATCGAGCCTTAAACAATATATAATAATAGTAAAGAAAATCCTAAATAAATAAATAATATTATAACAATCGTTATAAATCCAAAGTACTAACTCCAATCTCACTTAAATACACTGTGCAATAATAAAATTATTAGCTAATTATTAAATTGACAAAATCTTCATCCTCATTCTTATTATATCCACACACATGCGGATTCCAAGATATCCCCATTTTTCGCTTTACTTCAAATATCATCGTCTATTAATTAATTCCAACATAAATTTCATTTATGTTTGGAATAAAAATTATTTTTTCAAAAAATGTAATAATAATGAAATATCATATTTGTTTGAAAATCTATCTTGCAAGAAAAGATATAATTCATATACAGAGTATAAATTTTTTGTTAATTATTTTAAAAATAACATTATTTTGTTATTAGCACTAGTTTAATAAAAATTATTTAAAATATAATAATACTTTATTTATTAAATTTTATCATTTTATAAACTAATGTAACTTATTTTTATTAAAAACATATATGATTAATAAAATTAAAGGATAAATAAAAAAATAAAATTTTAAATATTTAAAATAGATTAATGAGATAAATAAAATATATTTAATTTTTTAAATATTAAAGTATCAAAAGATAATGAGATAAAAGGATATATTTGTATAAATTTAAAATAAAGATAGTCAACAGTGTTACATATATTAATCATATATTATAATAAATAATAATTTTTAAAACTATACAAAAGAAATAAGAAAACATTCACTTATGTACTGGTCCTTGGTGTCTTAGATCATTTAGTTTACAAAGACAGAAAAAATTAAATAAAATTATTTAATCTGAATTGTAAACCCGTATATAGTCATAAGTCACAACCGTCGTTAATCATCACGTTTTAGTTCTGAACCTAAATTTTACTTCACTCAATCATCTAGAAATGAGCCGTTCACACTGATCTATTCTCAAAATTATATTAGTTTGGTTTAATTGAATAATTTTTCTATTTTTTTTACTCACTTAACTAATCACTGGAACAAGAAGCTACCCTCAAAGTTTGGTTATTATCATATTATTGTAAATAAGCACTTTTAAAGAATATTTGAGAAATGTGAGTTTATTCCATGTGAACCCAAAGTTTTAGATCGAGGCTGTCTTCATTTAAAAAAAATTATAAAAATTTAGCTTTCTTTAACTCAAACCAACGCCAAAGATTGTTTGTAATTACGTAATTACAACCCAGAATACCATCGCACATGTCTGTGATTTGATAAAATTTAATCGTCACCGCTATCTACGACAATGGGATTTACGTTAACTGTACCTAAATGTATTATTTTGCATATTAGTTTATTTAAATCTAATTTTGCATCTATTTTTTTCAAATAAACTATTTGAATTCAAATCCGTAGCATGGCTGGGTGGGGTGTGTGGGCACGTGAAGGAAGGAGAAGAAGTATCTTGATTAATGAGAAAACGATTGAGGAGGTGGATCATGGATGGGTAAACGCCTCCGAAATGAGAAAAGATCTCTGCTTGTAAACTAACCCACTATCTTGCTTTCGCTTCCTTCACGCTTAACACACAACCTGCTTTCTTTTCAATTATTAAAACAGGATCCATGTGATGATCATGTTAGCAGTTACATTTCACCCTTCTTCTAAACCCTCTTACCCAAATTATGTAAATAGTAATGAAAAGGAAGAGGTAGAGTAAAAAGGGAGTTTCAGCCAATATATATATAAGCTTTTTAATATCTATCTAGTATGTTTTTTTTAAAATAATGTTTAAACTATCTAAAACACTTAATTATAATTTAACTTCAAGTTTAGACTTCAGGAATCGAAGAAAATAATTACGATTTAAACCTTTAAAAATTTCTTAAATTATAATCACCTAGATTTAAAATATAGGTGAGATATATATATAGAGAGTGATATATATATATATATATATATATATATATATTATTTTGGACAAAAGTCAGTACAAAGCGGTTAAACTGACACAACGGCAGAATAATAAGGGCAACCATGGTACATAACATGTCAGAGCCGACAGCAATCCAGTCCCTCATTTCTGAGCAACTGGTAGTCCGCCCGGTGTTACTGATCCAAAGTCTATATATCTATATATCTACCTCCCCTTCTTTGTCGCCGGTACAGAACCACGCAACAAAGATACAAAAGGTCAGTCGCAAAAGAGGATAACAGAGAAAGAATATCAGAAATTTAATGTGGTGTCTTGTGGGGTGGAGTGTGTGTTGTCGTGTGGGCCACGGCGCGTTGAATGACGCTGCCATCGATCGAATGACGGCGGCGATAATACTGACATGCGAGTTCGACACTATTGTATCTGCATCGTCCTCGCCATTACGGTCTGACATACTAACCCTGACCGCTCACGGCGGAGGCGCGTAAACAGAATGGTTGGAAGCGCGTCTTACGACAAAACGTGGCGCCCTCCACACCTCATCCACGCCGGCCGACCACCAGCGAGATCAATCCACTGTAATAGTGTTATAAATCTGTCAGGAGGAAGATTACAACTCTTCTCACCGTTTGGGCATACAGATGTTCGACGGCAGCTTTGCTCATGCTGGCCTCTCGATCGCCACTTGGCTGCTCAATCAGAATCGAGACCTAAAGTGTGGGAGGAGAACGGCCGTTGCTACAGGATGGTGTTTGGGGGCACTCACTGGGGTCGAGGTGTGAAGCGCGGCCTTGTTGACCGTCATCGTGGTCGTCACCGCGACCTCGCCGAGCATTCCAGAATCTTGTGAGCTGCTACGCAGTTGCTCCCGCCGATCTGCTGTCCCTCAATTTGGCCGTCAAGTACGCCGATATTTATTCATTCTGTCATCTTGCAGGTTCGTTCTTTCCTTTCTTAAGGGCGTTTTTCTCACTCATTCCATTTCTTTCTCATCAATCTATCTGTAATCAATCGTTCCCTTTTTACACCGGTTTGATCTAGGACGATTTCTTACCCAGGACGGCCACCCCCTTGGAAGACATTTTTAAATCAATTTTTTGGTAATTTACGTTCTTTCTACTTCTCTCTCCCTAATTGGACAACTCCGTTCAGTTATTATTATTTGATTTTTATTCTAACCACCCATACCCTGATGTCCCTTCTACAGCTTGCCCTGCTTATTATTTGGGGTTTGCCTGAGGGATACCTTTATTCCAGAAGGTCGGAAGCTTAGAGATCCCAGAAGACTATATGCACCTGGCCGCATGTATCACATTGTGGAAAGAAGGTTTTGCAGGTGATGCCTAAATCCGAAATCCTTACTATCACCAATTTTTTTGCTTCTAATGGACTACCTATCTCTAGGGATTGTTACAAATTTTTCTGAAGTTCTTGGTTATTTCTCTGCTGTGGGCTATGAAGCTAAAGTTCAAAATTGCGAATTCCAGATGTGGGCATTCTGGGATAATTTTGAAGCTTCATATCTACTTCAATTTTGGATGGGGTTTGATCATGGATTGACAAGTAATAGGGTTTAGAGCCAGCGGATCCTCTCATGCCCCTTTTCCCTTTTTTCTGGTTGGGAGGGACCCTTGGATAACAAAGTGGTGGAGGTAACTCATAAGAGGACCCAGAATTGGTGGTGCTAGAGGAGGAGAATTTATTACTTCGCTTCTGGGGCAGTGTGCTCTATTACTCTTTCGTTTCAGGTGCCCTGTACATTGAGCCTGAAATACCAAGCAGAACTCCATACTTGTGTCTATCTCTATTATACTTTTTTTTTTTTGAAAGATAAACTGAGCAGTATATTGAGGCAAAATAAGAGCTTGGACACCCCAGGCATATAGGAAGAGAAGAAGTATATAGGGGCGCCAAAGACTGTACAGTAGGGAGGATAGAAACAAAACCTACCCAAAACCTTGTCCATTAGAGAATACACAAAAGAATTTAACCAGACTTACTGGTGCAGGGATTAACCCCTTAAGAAATTAAAGCAACACGACAAAGGATAGCTTCATTCTATTTGAGGAAAAAACTACATCCTCAAAACAATTGTATTTCTACCTTTCCAAACAACCCAGTTAAGTGAGTGGTGCCGCCATCCACAGAATTGCAGCTTTCTTCTGATTGGGAAAGCACGACCATCGACAACATCTCTTTTATCAAGGGCAAACCCACTTTGAAATCCGGGAATAGACAACAAGGTTGCCACTTTCCTCATCTTAGTAGAGCTGATGAATAAGAAGGTGATCCAAATCTTCTCAACATTCTTACATGTTGAGAAGTGCTCTAAAGGCCATCGCCTTTAGCACTTATTATCGAGTCTTATATTCATTTTATAATAAGCGGCGTCTTCATTTCTTTGATGTTCATTTAATATATGAATTGATAGCAATCTTAAAACAGTGTGAAGTCCTTGATACATTACATAGCATAAGAAATCATGATTGGCGATTATGGTAATGAGGTCCTATTATGTGTGAGTATGTAGTATCTAAACCATCCTTAGTCATAAGATCAACAAGATTGGACATTGTTGATATGGACAGACTAGCACATGTTGTGCTCCTTGATATGATCAAGCAGATGATTTCATAAATTGTGATCATCGTGATGATTAGAGTAGACATGTGGATTGCTTGCTAAGAGTAGCTAAGTTCATCGGAGACCCGCTATAAGACAATCATATGAATTATCTATTTAAACATTAATGCTAGTCTCATCATAGCAATGGTGCAAGTATCCTTAGACTTGAGGTGCTCAATGGTATCTTGGATACTAATTCTATACTTTGACTTCGATCCTTGTTGCCTCAAGAGAGAGGTTACTGAATGGGTGATGATTGGGTATGGCAGGGTATTGAAGGTAATTGAGTAACCAATAAAGGATTCACCACTCCTAATAGAAGGAGGGTATACCCTAGGCCATCTTGTAGAGATCGTTACTTGGAATCTTTGGCCAGAGTAATCATGTCTTGAAGAAGAGTCTTCAGTAGCATGCTTTGTAAGTAATGGATCTCATAGACAAAATAAATACACTTGGGCTAGTTCATCTAGTGGGAGCAGATGCATAATCCATGCTCTGAACCAAGTCGGGTATATTATGGAGTGAAAGGATAGCATAGCACAATATATTTGCATATGGAAAGGCTTGCAGTCAAACCCTTGACTCTTTTGGTCAATTGGGAGTCATGATGTGTTGCTGGATACCGCTCTTGACTTGTTTGAATCAAATGGTTGATTCGAGTGACATCGGAAACACAGTGGTCACACACTTAGGAAGGTCTAAAGAGAAAGTTCCGAGTTAATGTGGTCATATTTCAATGTCCAATTTGCATAAAATCCTCGCTAACATCATGAAATTTATCACCTCATTAGCTATTAAAGAGGCATCCAGGATCTGTCTCCCTCCCATAAAGGCATTTTGAGCTTTATTAATCAAGCTTCCCATCACCCATTTTAATATGTTCTTCCAGGACTTTTGCTAGAGTTTTGTGGCCTGAAGCTTCCCACTTAGGCTAATGGGCTGAAGTCCTTCAAATCCGCCCCTCCTTTTTTGGGATCATGACTATAAAGTGGTGTTTAAATTTCTTATGAATCTTCCAGTTTCATAGAACTCCCGAGACATCCTCAACACCTCCTCCTTAACCACTGTCCAGCTAAATTGCCAAAAAGATACTGTGAATCCATCCGACCCAGGTGCCTTGTCTCCATTCAGCTCACATAGGCGGGTATCATACGCCTGCATGAAGGGTAGCTCCAACGAGGCCTCAAAGCAATAATGCTGAGAGCATGACAGTCCATCGAGGCTTGCTCTCGATACCCGGGGTTCGAGCGAAGATTTAAAAGGCATTTACTATATTAGATTTTAAATCATTGTCCTCTGTGTATTCCCATTTATCCTCAACCTTCGATTTGATTTCTTCTCTATCCCGAATTAGCCATCTTTATTGAAAGTACCATATATTCTATCCCTTCTTTGAGCCATATTTCCTAGATCTTTGCCTCAGAAGGTTTCCTCCCATAATAGCCAAACCTTTGAAAGCCTCTCATGATTGGCATTTCTCCTCAAACTTCGTTCAAAGAGAGAGTCTTTGAACTAATATTATCTGATAATTACCTTCAACAAAACTTCCTTTTTCTTGTCCAGCCCCTCCCGAACCTCTCTATTCCATTGTCTAAGTCTTGCTTTGAGAGCCTTTAACTTTTCAGTTAAAACATTACCGTCGGATCCTCTTACTTCAATGCTTTGCCACCATTCATTGATGAGATTGTTAAAACCGTCTGCCTTTAACCACATGTTTTCGAACCTAAAAGGCAGAGGTCCTCTCTCCTTCAAGCAGAACAGGGAAGTGGTTTGAGGTGGGTCTTGGCATCATGCTTTGCACAACACCACCAAAATGGGCTTCCCACTCATCAAAGACTAGGAATATGTCCAACTTGGCCCTCCTCTTATTATTTGGGCCCCCTCTCCACGTAAAGGATCCCCTTTAAAGAGGTACATCCTTTAGTTCTAGCTTATCTATGATCTGGGAAAATCTTCTCATGGAACTTGAGATTCTGCCCTCTCTATTCCTCTCATTTGGAAATCGAATTACATTGAAATCTCCTCTGATGCACCAAGGTTCCCCCCCACTGACCCTCTAATTGCTGTGACTCCTCAGTGATTCTATCTTAGTTGGAGGTGGGGGCCCTCAAACCACAGAAAAGACCATGAAATCGTCCTCAATGATACAAATTTTTCCCAAGATAAAGAGTAGCGACTCTCCTCGGCCTCAATGACTAAAGAACTGCAGGATCCACAAGATTAAAAATTCCACCCAAGGCACCTCTGCGTTAGAAGTTGCCTTTACATGAATGCGCTCACATTTAGACTTCTTATAACCGGGTGTGTAACTTCTTTAGTTTGGTCTCTTGAAAGCAAACTAAGTCAACCTTCTGCATTTTAAGTCTGCAGCAATCAGCCTTTTCTAGAGGCATTATTAGCCCCAACATTCCAAGAAAATTTTAATTTTCATAAAAACCCGACTTTTGAACCCTCATCCCTTTCAGCGGCTTCCACTCTAGATCTCCCTTTCTCCTTTATCACATCCATCTTAATCTTTTTAGTTCTTTGTCAAACTTGGTCAAGCTCTGCACCCTTTTCCTTTGTCCTTGTACCTTTTCACCAACACTCTGATCATCGAATGTATAATTTCCTCTTTTGAAGCCCTCAGGTAGATAAACCCATTTATGGCGAATCTCATCAGGCAACTTTCCTCCCAAGAACCCTCCTCTTGTTCCCCTTCCAAAACGGCTTCTCTTTCCTCTTCCCTCTGAAGACCTCTTATTTCCCCTACCACCACTAGTTCCCTTCCCTCCACTAACAGATCTTTTTTGTTCTCCATTGGCATCACTACCCTTAGCGGCTCTTGTGAAAAACACCATGTCCCCTTCAGTTTCCTTGTTACTCTCATTAGATCTTTTTTCCCCTTGATCGGAAAACCTCTCCACAACAAAGGCTCGGTCGAAAAAAGAAGAAGATGGGAGTGTCGGATTCTGCAATTGAGTACCTTTTACTCTTCAAAATTTCTTCGCCTTTTGTTGGAGAAATTGGAAGATCCCCTCTCATCCGAGCTTTTGCCTCCTTCCGCTAGAACCCTAAAGCCTTCACGACTCTCTAACTGAGGACATTTGGGGCTTTTTGGATCTCCTCTCACTCTTCAGTGCGGGCTAGGCTTTTCTTTAGGTCTGGCCCTCTTTCCCTTCCCACTAAAACGGGCTCTTCTAATCTGACCACTTCCCAACCCATCATAGATTGAGGCGCTGCTGCTGGGCCTAATTTTTTCTTTACCCAGCCCACTCGTACTGAGTCTACAGACCCATCCACCCGGCCTGATGGTGAAACCCTAGGCAACCCGAACCATTCTTTGCTCTGCGGCGAAGCCCATGCCCTACCTCCTACCCCTCATCAGTCCCATCCATCTATCTCTACCATACTTAACTGCCATGATTCACAATATTGATCAAGTTTCCCTTGTTTTATTAGGCTTACCCCAATTGACTTATATAGTGAAGTAAGCAGCTGAATGTGATTCATCTATGACCTAAATCAAGTGGTAGAGAAATGTGAATTCATGTCTTGGTTTCTTGAAACACTACTTATCAGGGTCTGTTTCACTGATGATAAGTGATGCGGATAAGCAATGTGAGTGAAGAACGTCTAAAACCCAACCAAAAAGGGAGGCTCCTCGTAGCTCTCATCTGGCAGGTGCTCTTGCTTGGAAATAAGCAGTACCTGGTTCTTTTCAAGCATGTATTTGGGCTATCACGCGGTTATAGTCTGCATTTCAGATGATTCATTATTTCACTGCATGCACTTTATTGGCCCCTGGCCCTATGCATGGGTCAACTCGAACAACACTGGTCAGATACACATGGGACAGGATGCATATACTAGCCAGATCAAACCCTGTTGTGTTTGCCCGTGTTATTATCCTTGACTTTTGTGTTCAGGAAAATATGCACAAATATTCTAACCTGGATCCGAGCTTTGGGAAAATATTCCTATTGTTTTAGACAAATATTATTTAAACAATCCCTATACATTGTATATTTTCTATATTATATGTTGACAAACCTGCTAAAGTTCTATATTCTGAAAGATGGTATCATCTACTAAAATAGTCATACTTCCTTTGAATCTGAATTTTCACCTCGTGTGATCAGGTGTGGGAGGTATCCACCAGAGTCAGAACTGCCATTCCTGTTGATGAAGGATTTAGGCTTTGTGTTTTATCATGCAATGCCACATCTGATCATGGAATTATTTGGATTGAAGAGAAGCAGAAGGCACAAGTAAGTGGAGATCAAATTTTTGTTCGTCCAATTGAGACTAGATGCTTTTCATTTCCTAAATTTTTCAGTTTCTCCAGATGTGCTGTTATTACACTAGTAAATTAATAGATTTGCCCATATAGGCCACTCAGTATATCCATTAAATGGCTTAATTTAATTATTAGTTGATCCAAATTGCTTATTTTCATGTATCCCTCTATCATGAAGTGGATGAAGAACCTAAAATCAGTCAACAAAGTACATCTAATACCAGGTGATCAAAGAATGTTTCAAGTGTAGCAGCTGTAAAGTAAAGACCTTTAGTAGTTGTCAACATAAACTTGCAATACCCTCTTTCCATGTCTCCCAACAATAAAAGCTGTAGGCTGCATTGGACCATAAGTATACATATTAATCAACTTGGCTATTTACCTTTTCATTGGTTGGAAAAACCGATTCTGTTGCTTCATTATAGCTGATGAGAGAATGTCACTGCGCTATCTAAAAATTTTCAAGTAACATCTCATTGCAAATTTACTGTATATTTATAAAGTTCCTCTGTACAATGGTGTAAAAGAGTGATTCAAAAACTTCTACATATGATGGTGGAACAGCAGAGATGATATCTGTTTTGGGATTGTAGTCATAGTTTTAAAAGGTGCGCCCTAAGCATGCCTAGGCTCAAGGCACAACCACTCCCTAGTTATAGCGGTTTCGCCTTCCAAAACATGT
The DNA here is from genome assembly GCA_016808115.1 of Tetrastigma voinierianum. Lineage (NCBI taxonomy): Eukaryota > Viridiplantae > Streptophyta > Magnoliopsida > Vitales > Vitaceae > Tetrastigma > Tetrastigma voinierianum. The sequence continues at coordinate 25,557 of JAEQBH010008653.1, forward strand.
GTCTTATTGAAGAGGTACGCCTTATAGACTATAACTTCTTTTTAGAACATTTTTTTCTTGAAATTTCTAATTATATATTGAAATTTATATAATTTCACTATTTTTTTCATTGAAATTTTCTTTAAATATTAGGAATATTTAATTTTTTATTAATATAATTATACTTTGAATTATATTTTATAAAAGTGATGTGCATCAAGGTCACAAAGCTGCATCTTGGGGTGTCTTTTTGCCTCGAGGCTCGGGGGACGCTGCGTATGCGTCTTTTAAAACTAAATTGGTGGCAGGCATTGTGTTGGACTGTGTTCACATGCATATGTGTAGCTCACTGCACTGATTGTTCAAAACACCAAAATGCAAACCCGACCTCATGACACACACCTTGAAGAGTAGATACATTAACACACTAGCATCAAGCTTCAATCAAAATGTAAGATCATAATTACTGATTGTTACAAGTTCTGATTATGATAATATGTCCTGAGAAGATTTGCACCGGTGGCATGCATCCAGAGTTTTATGCATTTCTCTCTCTCTCTCTCTCTATTATAGCATATGAATGGTGTAGAGACAGAAAATGGAGGAATGGAACTTGAGAACATATACCCTTGCTAGTGCTTACTGTTACAAAATATTTTTCTGTTAATTAGTTGCCTTGTATACCTTTTTCTCAGAGAATGAAGGAAATGAGCTCGGATACTGTGACAACTGCTCCAAAAATACCGAAACTAGAGAGACTACAGACAATTGAAAAAGAACACAAGGATGCATTGGAAAGAGCTGTGAGTTTGAATATACCTCATGCTACGACCAGCACAGGAAATGAGGAGGAAAGCTCACAGGAGAAGAGTGCAGAATCTTGCCAGGATGAGAATAAATCAGCTCACGGTGGTGGAGGAACCAACTGGGATGAAGTGGTTAAAAAGCTTATGAAGAGAGATGAGTCTGGGAAACTAATTTTAAAGAGTGAAACAAACGCCCTTCAATAAAAAAGCCCTTTTCACATGGTTTGTGTATAATGAGTGTGTATATACATATAGACTCATTCTACCGGCGATAGATACATCAAGAGAATCTATCTTCGGCGTTCAATATAGTGAGTAGTGAAAACTATCATTTTATGATGTTGTAATCTGTATTACATAGCATTGGTTTGCAGTTCGAAAGAACTACGGAATAGCAATGTCAGTCAGGATGGCAATATTTCCATGTAACGAGAGCCCATTTTTTCTTTCAAAATTAATTTTTTTTATATTGATATGAATTTTCCTTGGTTATCTTCTCCCTTTTTTTTTTTTTTTTTGTTTTTAATTGTGGGTGTCTAGACCGACTAATTTCAACGACCCTGAGGGAACGGAACTCAAACTGGTGATATTTAGGGAGCAGAGCAAACCGAGTCACCCCTCGGTTTTCCGTTCTTTCTTTCTTTTCCAATCTACAACCCACCCCCAAATTGCAGGAATGAACGAATCGCTTTCTCAAAGCAGGCCATGGCCTAATGATGGGTTGTCGCGAAGGTTGGATGATGGATTTGCCTTCTAGTTTTATTTTTTGTTAATGTGCGCTTTGGATCGATCGAGAGATGTCTTCGTCATTCTTCTTGTTTGTGCTGCTCCAGCTACGCTACTTATCAATTGTAACAACCCAATAAAATTGGTTTTCTGTCTTCATTGGAGCATCGGCTTTGACACGTTATGTTAAAAACTAAAGCCCTCATTTCCACATTCCAAAGGCCAGAGCAATAAACTCCATCCATCAAAGTTCTCTACACCAAACCCAGTGAAACTAAAGCAATATCAAATTACATTATATGATTAAGAAGGAACAAAAAAATGAAAGAGAAAAAAGCACAATTTCTCATTCAGGCATTCGGTCAACTAGCTGAATATCAATTGCAAATTCACAACCAAGGAGCATAACCCAACTACTAAGCTATAGCAAACATTCAAGTTGTTGAAGCTCATCCATCGGACCAAAATCAACAAAATGTTAAGGTAACCAAATGCCATCTTAATATTTTCTAAGCCAAACATTACAACTTGTTCAAGTGTGCATGGCATCAGCATGGTAATTCTCCAGTTCTTTGTCAAGTTCATCAGCTGATTTCTCAAACAAGTTCTTCTTTCCGTCCGCCGCCCCACCCCACACCTGCCATACCCCCAATTCCCCGACCCCAACTACCAGCACCACGACCACGACCACGGCCTCGGCCACGGCCACTGATCAAACCCCCTCGACCCCTTCGACCATTACTACACAAGATAAATAAACACATCAGCTAATCACACAAGTTGAAATGCAATCAAATTAAACAGAATAACATGTCTGCGTCTTTCTTTTAAGTCAGACAACTATTTTCTATTCTAAAGAAGAAAGAACTATTTTCTAGAACATTTTCCAAGTAGACTCTAACAGTCTTCCCATATGAATGTGTTCTTCCTGAAGCATCCTGCTTTGTTGCCCACATCCTCCATCTTATTTTTCCTCTTTAGAAATTCTAAATGTAGAAATAGAATAATGAAAGAAGATAAGAGTGAATGAAGATTAAAAAAATTACTAGAAAGATTTGTCATAAATTTTGGCGCCTTTGTGCTCTTATTTCTTCCTGATTTAAGTGAGTGCTATTTGAGCAAAGAAGAAGAGGGAACTGTTGATTATATCCTCCTTCCTTCACCACCCGATAACAGTGCGGAAGTTTGTTTCTGTTCTATTTGGGGATCAAATAGGGTGATGGCCTTTCCACAGTGAAAAGCCCCCTTCATAAAGTGGGGGTCTGTTGGGAAGAATATGAAGAAAGCTTGCAAAGTTTACTTTGGAGTGCCTTAATACACAACCTATATGCTTTTGCATACCCTTCTTTAGATGCCATGATAATATTAGTTTTCTTTGCCTACCAGGGAAAAAACAGAATAAAGAATTCATGTGTATGAACTTCAAAATAATTTTCTTCATATTTATTTTACTTTCAAAAAATTCTAATCCATTATCTAGATCATATTTATGTTTCTCTTATATATATATATATATATATATATATTGAATCTCAAAACCACTTAATGCATAACACATACAGGGTATACAAATAGGAAGGCAAGCAAGAAAAAGAAAACGATAAAGCCATCCTCAAGGAAAAAACCAGTACCCTAAAGACCTAGATTTCCCAATTTGATGAGTAAATAATTATACTGAAATCAAGTAACTAAGGTAAACAAAGATACAAACCTCTCTTACCACCAGTAACTAAGGTATACAAAGATACAAACATCTTTTACCTCCAATGTTCAAACAAAAAACATAAAAACCTCAAGAAGAACCTAACCATTCAAAACGAACTACTAAAGACACAGAACTATCAGCTAGCAATTTAGATTCAGCCTATAAAAAGCACATACAATCCTTTTGTAGTATCTGTATGGGAAAAACCTTGATATAGAAACTGATTCTACTTCTTGCCTTCCACACTGTCAAAACAAGCACAATGAAGCACTTGCCAAACCTTCTTTTGCTTCTTACTCACAAACAAGCCATTCCAACCTAACATGCAATCTTTAACCCGGCGGGTAAGTTTAAGAAGACGCATTAGGGCAGATGTTGAACTCTGCACAAAAGATGAATGCTAAACCAAGCTACAAATATGCTCAAGTATAATCTTTTTTCTTTTGTTGTTTTTTTATAGGTTTTTTTCATTTTTGTCCACTAGGGTTGAACATGGAGACACTCCCAAACCCTACCCCAAAGTACAAAGGAGATTTCCTTTCTTCACTACAAGATCTTACAAAACCTATACTGAAGGGAAGAATTACAAACCGCTTCCCAATTAAGATCTTACCACTTGAGTCTGGCCTCAAGGGCAAAAATGCTCAGGTAAAATTGTGAAAAATCTTGAGCCTCTCTAACTATCCCAACCAAGCATGAACAAGGGTCGTCAAGCAATAGCCAAGCTCAAGAACAGCTCAGATCAACCAAGATGTTCTTAGACATATTGACCAAAATAAACCAAAACTGTACTGGTAACCAGCACCACAAACAGCCTTCAGCTAGACTCAGCACATATGCACCCATATAAATTATAAACAAATCAGATTTTTTAAAACTCATAATGTCCTTATTTTTTTATAAGCAAAAAAAAAAACTCATAAAGTCCTTATCATCTGACTACTGGATATAAGGCATGTTAAGCAAGCACCGGCAACAGTAAGAAAACATCAACAAGCATGTTATGAAGGGTTCAAGATTAAATACAATAGCAATGACATCCTAGAGTAAATTAAGAAACATTGCATTATTTGAAACGAAAGAACTTACCTAGAACTACGATTGCCTCCAGCTGAGCCTCTAGCATTACCCACTCCAGGCCTGCACACTTTCAAGATTCAATATGGTGCTAACCATTCAAAATAACCAACGAATACAACCCAACAGTAACATCTCTCAACCAGAAACTTTAAATTAAAATACTTTCCCTTACTGTTCACCCAAACAAGAATAGGTCATCATGCCTAAGATGGCCACTGCCCATAAACAAAACAAGCTTAGAACACTGGTTCTCATGGTCAGTAAAAAAAATGGTGATAATAAGAGCAAGCTAACATAGACTATAACATTAACCAATCTAAAAGGTCTCAAGTTTCATTTCTGTAGGGCTAACAATTATTTTTTAATAGAAGAAATATATATCCAGCTGAAACCCAAGCTGGAAAAATTTTGTTGACTGTAATGAACCTTTGCACATGCAACAACCCCCTTACCATTGCCTCCAAAAATCCCATGCCCTAGGAATCCTATCACATATCATCAGCTAAGCAAAAATCAGGCACCAAAGATCTAATTCAAAAATATAAATAGATAATGAAAACCTGAAAAGAGAAAACACTTCTCTACCAGCTGCCCTAGAGAAAAACAAAACAACTAGTAACCCTAAAATAACCTAGCACAGATCAATTTACCCCCCAAGAAAATAATAAATCAAACCCAGCAAATTCTTACTCCTTCACAAAATTTTTTGTAGAAAGATAATCTAAAATTTCAAAATTCCTCCAGCTCAATGCTCTAGGCTCCCATTCACCTCTCAAGCATCACCCCATAATAAGACCACATGACTAAAAGAAATAATATAGCAAGATACTGATTATTTTTTGAACATACAACTGGTTAATAATGGTATGCAGGTAAAGCATTATAGGAAACATATACGTCACATGCATCAAATCATTGTTATATCTAGAAGAACTATAAGAAATATGGTTTTGAATGTGTTGTCACCCCAGTCACATGGTCCAAACGCACAAATCATATTTTATTCTGAGATCACACAGCTTTGTCAGTACCAATGTAACAAGACTCTCACCCACGACCAATGTCATTAGACTCTTACCAGTTAACCAACATTAGCCTCTTCCAACTTAGGATAAGTATTTCAAACAGATCGTCATATATCATGTTTTTATAATGATTACACCAAAACATCAGTGTCTAGTGGTTGACATCCAACCCCCTGCCTACTAAGGTCACACTCCCCTTCCCAAAGTTCACAAAATATATAAAATATCTCCAAAACATTTTACACATTTTCATTCATTGCCTCCTAAAGGTTATGTTTAAGTTAAATTTTGATGCAAGATCTACCCCACCCCAGGGAAGATGCAGATTGAAGTTCTCAGAGATCTACTCCAAACCTACAAAATATTGTTTCAATATTGAGATGAGATTCTAGCTTTTATGCAGGGCAGGCCTTGTGCAAGTGAAGCTTGGGTTATTTTCAATCTTCGAATGATAGGTTTCATTGTTACCATTTGTAGAAAAACTAAGAAGAGGCTCACAAAGATTTGGTAGGTGGCTTCACCAAGATTCTCATACAACTACAAAGTTAGGGTGTCCTTTTTTATTAGACTCCTTCCCTTACTTAGCCAATTAAGTAGCGGGCTTTTTAGCCAAAAGAGTAGCAAAACTTTTGGCATCACTTATAAGAGATTCTGTCCCCCTGAATTATGATTGGTAATGTTTGCAACTTGTATCACCTTTTTCTTAGTGCACAAAGCTTCTCTTTTTTTTACTCCTAACATTTAATTATGAGATTCAAAGATTACAAACACCAAAAAAAAAAAAAGCCTTTCCCTCCCTCTTCCTCGATTTAGGGTAGTCATATTTGTAAATTGCATGCTTTAACTTCACAAATGTTATCCAACAGCCTTGAGTTACACCTTGGACATAAGCTGTAGAAAATTTTTGCATATTGCATCTTTTATACTATAAGGAGATAAATGAGAAGTCCTTCCCAAAGAAAAAGAAAACATACTGATCAAAAAATACAAGACTAAACTTCTCTACTACTCATGAGACCTCCAACAGCACATGGGTACAAAAAGCAATCGAACAGTCCATACGGTAAATCTCATCTCCAACCAATAAAGTAGTAATCAATTTTCCCCTTCTTGATAATCACACCCATTTCTTCCGCACCAATTTCTAATCAAGTCCAATAACATCGAGAGGAATGCATCTAAAAGAAACACTGTAAGGTGCTCGAAAACAGGAATAGAATTGAATTCAAGCATATAAACAACATATTTAAGAGCATCCATCTTCAAAAAAGCTCATGCAACTTCAAATTAGCAAACTTGACCCTAGACACTTTTAGAAAACAAAGACTGTTTGAAAAATCAAAATTTAGAAAATAGTAGTTTTAATAAAAAAAAAATAGAAATGCCAAAACTAGAAATTTAAAGATAATAATGAAGTAGTATTTAGAAAATGGAAAGTTAAGTATCAGAATTTATTAAGATATGGAACTTCTAAAGGAAAATTTTGTCATATCTAACTAAGAGTCAGATAGCCAGCTACTAGCAACCAATGTGTTCAAGAAAGCCTTGGAAACTTCAGATTAGCACTTAAAATTTATTCAATATCACGGATGAAACCCTCTGCTTCTAATCAGCAGTAATAAAGAGTTACTTAAAAGTCAATAAGGACAAAGTGAATCATAAATCCATTACTATATTATTAACCAGCCTACAAATATCAGAAGAAATTTTGGACCACTAAAAGAGTGAGAAAACTTACCCCATAACAACCGTCCTTCTCCTCTTTCCATTTAACCCTCCAATTACATTCACACGAGCAGAAACAGGCATCTCTGAATCGCTTCCTATAATTTCAATCTTCATAGGTTTTCCATCCAAAAGAACATTATTATATCTTTTAACAGCAGCAAATGCATCACTTCTTCTGGTATAAACTACTTCAGCTGAACCCTGTAACCAAATAACAAATATCAGGGATGTGAGATGTAGGACAAACACGTACTGCAATAGGCAAGCACACATTCAAGCAAAGTTAATCTCATGGAAAAAAAAAAGAAGATAAAATTGGAGGCACCAACTAATGTTATCCATAAAACCAAAAACATTATTTCAATACCTGGCATGCTCAAATAACGTGTCACAAATTTCCAAGCATATTAGTTGCACATAATGCATAAATCAATAAATGAGGAATATTTATCCTGTTCGGAGTTGTTGACAATTAGACGTAGTACATGTTAGAACACTATGATGAACTGTGAGTCATGCTAGAAAAGACAGAATATTACGAGTACTTGTTCAAGAATTCACTTCCTAAAACAGCAAGCATATGCAAATAATAACCCCATAGATTATTTACAAACTATTATTAATTTCTTCTTTTCTTTCAGAAGATTTCCTTAGTAGCTTTCCGTATCCTGTCAATTGGATGCATAACACAAGTGCCACCAGATTAACAGATATGCGTACCATATACAACTTATAACAGAGAAAGGCACCAATATAACAGAACAGATCAAGCCTAATGACTAAGGCTGAAACTTGAGTGAGTTGGTTGGGTTGATAACCAACTCAAGCCCACATCAAATCATGAAACAATCAACCCAAGTTCAACCTAACCCTAACTTCTTATGAGGTGCTCAATCTAGCCCATCCTAATCTCATTTTTCTAAATTGAGATCGCAGATTGATAGACAAAATTTCAATAAATAACAAAGAATTATATCTTCAAAAAAAATAAAATATAGATAATATAATCCGACATTTTTTTCTCGAAAATAGAAACAGAAAACAAATCTTATTATATAGGGTAACAAATATTCTAAATATTAATAAAACAATAAATTTGATCCAAGTTCAACTTAGGTTGTTCGAACCTTGACTCAAATCCAACCCAAATTTAGCTCAGGTTAATAAAACTTGACCAAGCCCAACCTAAGTACTAAAAATTATTGTCCAAGCTCCCTCACCCAAATATCAGGTTGGATTTAGGTTAGATTAGGTCAACCCACTCAAATTTCAGCCCTAACTAATAACAAAATAGCAAAAACTGCAAGGACAAAGTAATAGGAGATGTTGGTAAAAAGCCTGTTTAAAAAAATTTAAAAAAAAAAACACTTACACTTGGGCGACCATTTTTCTCATAATGAACCGCATATCTTTTCATGTCTCCAATCTCAGAAAAAAGTTCCTGAGTCACAAGTTATGTGTGTGTCAAATAAAAGACAACCAGTTACAAGGAGTGCTTAGAGAAGAAATGTATAGCTCAAGTTGTACCCTTATATCTTCGTTTGTCACACCATAGTCCAGGTTTGAAATATATAACTTTGTTCCAGCTTCTAAACCTGGCAACCCTACAGCTCTAAAACTATCTTCAAACAGATCATGCTGCCATGGCATCTTGGTTCTGCGTACGGACTGACCAAAACATATGGGAAAATGATCAAACTAGGCATGAACATGTCAGCATAAGACCAGGAAAAAACATAATGTACCATCTTTAAGATTCAATAAGAAATCAGCAAATTTCCATAACATCAAAGAAATCACTAACAAGAAAAAAGAAAAAAGCAACTATATCAGAATGATAAATTATATGTATAGTTGATGGGAGTTGAGGATTTGACCCACTGCATATTAACTGGTGCTATGTTATAAGAGAGAGCTCCAGTTCTGAAGTTCAGCCAAGGAAGCTCCTTTGCAAAAACGCCATAACATTAGCACAGTGTCTCAAAATCTTGCCAACGAACAAATTCCGCATATAGCAAGAGGATCCATCATAAACTCCCCGTATAAATGACCGGTACTCAAATACTAAATAAATTGCAACTATATAAATCGAATATAGGTGGGTATAGAGAATTGACCCATAAATTGTTAATGCATGTTACACTACTGGTGAGAGCTCCAATTCAGAAGTTCAAATAGTGAAGGCTATTTGAATAAAATGATAGGAAGTAGCATTCTAACTTAATGCGCCCACCAAATGACTTCCACATAGATTAAGTAGGATCCATCACAGAGTCCCAGAAACACCACAAATACGGCTAAGCCTGGGGATCACAGTATAGATGCACCGGAAGGCAATAGTGCTAGAGTGGCTGGGCCAAGGTGAGCTTTTCCATGTACAAAATAACATGTCCACTCTTGTTTGAGTATCTATGCAGGGATACAGATCCTCTTGTGCTTGACTGTCAAAAGTAAATCAGATTCTCAAACAAATTCATTAAACATCCATAGTTTCGAGCTTGCCTTAGCAATCGCATAAGATGACTGTCGAGCATTCACCCTAAGAGGACCTCTACGAGGAGGAATTCTTCCACCACTAAAAGACCCTCCTATTGGCCCTCGACCACGGCGAGCTCTACCCCGTCCTCTAACTCTCTCGCTATTACTCCTCTTTATTATATCCTCCAGTGACATATCCAAGGAAGTAGCCATTGAGAATTTTCAGAATAAGAAAGCACCACTTGTAGATGATGTTGAATAAAAAGACCTGCCAAACAACCATAAGGAAATTCGTAACCGATGTCAACCGCATCATAATCAATCAGAAGTTTCAAACACACACGTCCCAACGATAAGAGACAAAAGTTTCTATGAGAGACAAGCCAGCTGGTTTACTTTGCTACCATTCCAACTAGATGGCCACTAGCCCCTGTTTCGGAAAATAAAAATAAAAGGTCCAAAATTTTGGGCTTGCTTGATTCCTGTTTTTGAAAACTGTTTATTGTTCTTAAAAAACAAGGAGAACAATGAAACATTCATTAGAGTTTTGTCCCAAATAGTGCTTTTAAAATGAAAAAATACAAATTAGTACAGATTTGAAAGAAATGCCCAAATTAGTGTTTAATAACTTCAAGCTTAAAACCAAATTTAAAACCATAGTTGGCACTTCGATTTTGACGAGTACACACTAGTTAGGGTATTATTTTGAAACATATATTAATTTGAGATTCTTTTTTTTTTTGAAAAATATTATTTTGGGACAAAGCTCCATTCATTGGTTACCTCTTTTTTTTTTTTTCTGAAAAACACAAAAAACACTAAATTCAGATAATAAAAACCGTTTTCTGTTCTCAAAAAACAAGGAGAAAAATGAAAACAGGGGAATGTTCATTGGAGTTTTGTCCCGAATAGTGTTTTTAAAATTAAAAAAAACACCAATCTACTACAGATTTGAAATAAATGCCCAAATTAGTGCTTAATAACTTCCGGCTTAAAACCAAATTTAAAACCATAGTTGGGACTTCGATTTTGATGAGTACGCACTAATTAGGGCATTATTTTGAAACATGCATTAATTGAGATTTTTTTTTTGAAAAATATTATTTTGGGACAAAGCTCCGTTCATTGGTTACCAGTTTTTCTTTTAGAAAAACACAAAAAACACTAAATTCAGATAAGAAAAACGGTTCTCAGAGATCAGCAAAATGGGGCTCTCTTTGTTTTCAAAAACTGTTCTCAAAAATAGTTTGCAAAAACAGGAACCAAACAGGCCTTTATTTCTCTTATTTCCCTCGATTTTTCTCAACAAGAAGACTTCGGGCAAAAACGAGGAAATATATGGCCAAGCAGAAATTATCAGGAGACACAAGACACAAGAAAGGGAAAGGGAAAAATTGAGAAAACGAATTCACGGCTAAATAAATTCGAAAGAAAATCAAACTTCCACACAACACCTTCACAATCGGAACAGTTAAACATTCACATTCCATAAATAAATCAAAAGGAAGAAAACGAAACAAAGCTGGTAGAAAAAACTAAAAAGCATAGAGAGCAGAGCGAAAATACCAGTAAAGGATCACAGCGCTGGTCACTCCACAAGGAGAGGTCCAAGAGGCTTTAGTAGAGAAAGAGAGAGAGAAAGCTTAGTGAAGTGGGTGGAAATTGGGGAGTATTTTCTAGGGCATAGAGGGGTGGATTCGCGACTACCGCGTTAGGGTTTCAGAAAATTAAGACCGTCTTTTGGAAGGAAGACTTTGCGTTACTTTATGAGTTGAGTAGTCTTCCTAATTAGTAATTACATAGAGCAACCTCATTCATCATTTGTGAGATATTTTTGTCCTCCCTTTAACTTTATTGGATAGATATCTATACTATTAGTCTATCACTATTATTATACTACATCTCCAAAAAAGGACGAGGGTGATTACTTTTTCTCAGAAAGACTCTACCTTTAATAATAAACAAAACGAAAACTTTTCGTTACATATTCCATTTTACCTAATTTATAATCAAATTAAATGAAAATGAAAGTTTTTCATTCATATTCTATATACGTTTAATAATATACGAAAAAAAAAAGCTTTTCATTACATATTTCATTTATTATATTATATATTTCAACACATTCAGATTTAATTATTTAGAAGATTGTTCACTATTCTTATCATAACTGTTAGTATCAAAGCGATTTGAGGATGTCGACGATAATCACTCTCCTTCGTCGTTCCCAACTCCTTTTTTGTGCCTTGATAGCTTCATCATTATATGGATTTGCTTCTCTAGTGTTTCGATCATGAATCCCATAGGTGAGTCAATCTTTCCTTTAATTACTCTTTAATCATATGGTCATTCTAAATTATTAAGCAATTTCATCCAGTACATCCTATTGATTGCCATGCTCAAATTATTATTGATCTTCCCAGATTCTGGTTTCCCAAGTAATTGCCAAGGTAGTGTATGGTCCACCACCGTTTTTTTTTTCCAAGTAAGTAGTACACTTGTAGTGACTTCGTTGTTATTCCTTATGTAAAAAATGTTACGTCATAATTCTTCTCTTCTGTATATGCCTATTATGTGCTTATTTATTCAACAAATATCTCTTCTACTGGTGTGCTTGTTTATCACTTTCATTATGCATTTTTTTTCCCTTGCTCCAATTTTTGCATTTCTTTGTTTAGCGAGCCAAGAGGTATGTGTCACCCTATCCACTGTTTTTCTTTCATTTACTCTACTTTCTGTTGTTGAAATGCTGGTGATGATGTGTGATAATTGATGTTTTTGTATGATTTATGATTTTTTATTTATTTAAGTATTTGTTTCTATTCAATCAAAAAAGAACGTCTAAGTTTGCATTTACTTTTCTTTTGATGCGTATGTATCTTAGAAATTTGTGGGAAATTGGACTATATGATACTTTTTGAAAAAACGATTGATCAAATACTTTTTGAAAAAAACTGAATGTACTTTAAATTATGGAAAAAAAAACCCAACCAATTTAAAATTTAGTTATATGCTTTTGGCCTTGAACATATGATTATGTTCATTGAATAAAGTGAATGCAAGAAAAACATGATTTCTTATGTGGAAGTGGGTACTTACTTGTTGAGCGAGGATTTTGTGTCTTCAACCGGCTAAAAATGGTGCCCAGGGCCCCCATCTTTGGAATCATTCTGTGCTTTGGCACAGGGTTTGAATATACTAAAGAAAGTGAATGAGTGAGATGGTTCTTTAGACAGTAATTTTTCAAGGAGAAGAATCGTCGAATCAAACGCTGCATGAATATGAGATATCCTTACATGGAGACACATCACTTGGATATTATCTCATGGGTTTCAGGTTGGGTCAAGCCCACTTGGGCGACCCATGCCCATATCCCAATATTTCCCACTCGTTCATGTTGGGCTTAGCTCATCTCAAACATCATTATAATAACTCAACTAGAGAATAATTCATACAAGTGAATGAATTGTGTCACCTAAAGCACACTGATGGTGGGAGCTCCAATACAAAACTTACCATAGGTCATATAGGAGGCATCAACCTTAAAAAGGAAAGAAGTGATTTGTTGCCCTTAAATATGTGCGGTAGAACCCGAACCGGGACGCAGCCCTCCGCTCTTCTTTCTTGCTTTGAATCATTTCGAATAATCCAGAAATACCGTACCTTTTAAGCAGCATTTCGTCTTCCAGTAAAATATAGTAATACCACTTTAACATAAAGGCCATCATTTGATAACAAACTCTTTTTCATTCGATATGGCATTTCATGCCCACTTTGTCAATTTCTCATCTTTATATAATGCGTCATTATTAGCCGTTTTCAATAACCAAATATTTACAAAACAAAATAAGAGTTCAATTTTCATAATAGTGTTTGTACAAAATGAGTCGAATAATTTCGTGTATGTATGTGACGGAGCTTTACTTATCCTCTGTGTAACGTTGACAATGACTACGATTGATGCGTCTGCGTCCTCGTACTGTTCTCTCGATGCACAGCATTGATGATAAAAGCAATAGCGGTAAACATTTTCCATGTTTGAGTGGTTACATGTAATACTCTCTTTCCATTTTGATTTAACACAAATCATGCAAAATTTCTAAACAGTAGCTTTTGAACCTTTTTTGAATGAATTAATCTGTCTGATACATATATTCATTTCATATACATTCATTTATAGTTTGTTGATCATTCCAAATATGCGCTTTCATATGCAATAAATCATTCAAAATACAAATCATGCACTTTACAAATTTCCTTATCAATTTGCCCTTAAACGAATTTAACTTATGCTTTCGGTGCACAGGATAACGGAATCACCGACATGGTCCCACTAGGCTGCAGGGCGGTATAAAAGAATTTTGTTTTATAACGTCTGATCATTGAAGCGCCTGCCCATTCGTTATTAACTATCGAATGCCATTAATTACCTCTAAATGCCAAAGTGTCGCACCATCGGTCAGACTTGTTTGGAACGAAGCGGACCGGAATAGACCGAAGCAGGACGGACGATTCAGGTCGGTCTCGATCCTTAAAATTGTGATTAGGGTTTCGGTCCGGTCGAACAAAACCGGAATATTCGGTCGGGGCCGATGACGTTATTTTTGCCATAGCGAATAGTGCCGTTGATTAATTGAGTGTTGAAATTTGTTATTTATTTTAAATGATCCCCAATTCACAGTAGTCTTTAATGGGATTATTAATTGTTTTTGGTTGAAGCAATTGGTAATATATTAAAGTAACTCAAAAGTGAGAAACAACTTCCTAAAAAGCGTTTTAAGTTAGAAGGATTACAGTTGTAAATATCTTAAGAAAGGTAATGATAATTTTCTTATTTTCTTATTAGATTTTTAACTCCTAAACTTTGTTCTCATTAATAATCTTTTCCCTTGTTCCTTGATTTTCAAATAATAATTTGAGTGTGACGTCGTATATGTGGACTCCATGATATGATTTCTTATGTTTTGGTGGAGCATGCAAGAATGTCATATAATTGAACTCTTATTATCAAATTTTAATGTTAAAAATTTGTATTTGTAACTGTGAATGGTGTGCTATGAAGAGAATTTATTTATCTCACCGAAATTTTGGCTTTTAAAGCGCAAATGTTGAAAAATCACGAAAAAACAGTCGAACAGGTCCAAAAGCCGGATGGACGCTGAATCGCGAGTCGGGTTCGATACGGACGGAATAATATCTGATCCGATCTCGGTCATAACATGATTAGGATTACAGTCCCAAGCGGTCGGTCGATCACGGTCAGGTTGGACGGTGCACATTTACGTCTTGTCCCGTGAGCCTTCACGGATCGGAGGGACACATCTGATCTGTTGTTCTCAATCACGCTAATTTGACCCTTATTGTATACGTCATCCTTAACTCAAATTTAACAATTATCAATCTATTAAAGGCGTTCAAATCATTCATAGCAAAATACAATATATGATACACATCTATATACAAATAATTCATTTTTCAATATTCATGCAATTTTTCATATGCAAATAATTTCACAATTAATTACCTCAAATCAATTAAAACAAATCAATATGTTTTTTCTTATAAATCATTTTAGAAATTCAAATCATTTTGTAACCATTCAAACACTTTGGAATTAGAGAGAAGTGAAACAATAAAGATTGTCGTCCTTGATTATTGTCTCGAGAATCTCGACCTCAACTCTGGCATTTCTCCTCGTTATTTTTAATCCATCACAAATGACAATCATATATTAGTTGGATATTCTAAGGTTTCTATTTAGGTCTTATTTCTACTCGACTCCCTTCCGGTACATTGTTCCATTCATTTTTCCTCATTTCCTCATCCTTAGACATTCTTATCATTCTTTTTAGGCATCGATATGCCCCATTTTGACAAATTTTATGGGTTCAATGGGGTCCAAACATTTCATAAATTTCAGGGCGATTTGTTCTCCTAGAAGTCTAATTTACCTAGAAATTTTAATTACTCAATTCGGATGAGTGATGACCAAGTTATGGTCTAAATACCGAAACTGCTGCAAACACCAAAATTGTATCAGAACTGAACATAATTGACCCGAAAACATAGCCTCACTTTGACGAATTTTCTAGGTTCAATGGGATCCAAAATTTGGACCACTTATTTTGAGGAGATTTGTTCTCCTAGAGTATAGTTTACCGAAATTTGAATCACTCAGGTCGGATGAGTAATGGCCAAGTTATAGCCTAAATGTCAGGGGCTTCTCCCAAACGCCAAAGCGTATCGGGCCCGAGCATAATTGACTGAAGCAGAGCCTCACTTTTGACGAATTTCTAGGTCTAATGGGGTCCAAATTTGGATACACTTATTTTAGGGAGATTTGTTCTCCTAAAAGTTTAGTTTACCCATAAATTTGAATAACTCAATTCAGGATAGTGATGACAATTATGTGAAAACAAAGGACCAGGTTTTAGGAAAATTTTGGCGACATCTCCCACAAAAACCCTGACATTTCCTTGATACAAAAAGCCCATAATTTAGGGGCCTTGGCCGTCAAGCAATAAAAACAACAGCAACTAATGGCTTTTATTCAAGTGGTGGGGTTTCATTATTTGAAAAATGGGGTTAGGGTTTGAATTACACCAATCTCTTTCAATCTTCTTCTTTCTCTTTGATCACTAAATCATGATCCTATGGAGGAAAATCACTAGAGTTCTTCTCTTATTCCTCATTTGTAGTGGCTGCCTATCTCCTCCTCTACACTTTGCCTAAAATGTGGGTTATGGCATTCCAAGACTAGAGGTGGTCATTTGTCCTGTGGCCAGGCCATGTTTGGCTCTGTATTAATTCGTCGTTTCTCAATTTTTTTCATTTGCTTCATTTGACTTTCATTTTCCTGTCTTTTTCATCTCATTATACTTTGGCACTTACATTACTCATTGTGACATAGGTCCTCATTTGACATTTTACCAAATTTATTTGACTGTAAAATTTTCGAGTTATTATCGTTTTAGTTTTAGCCAGTTTCAAACTTGGAAAATATAATTTAATTATTTTACGCTCTTAACATATTTATAAAACTGTTATATATTTTCGGTGTTACAAAAATGTCTTTCTTGGCCGCATGATTAAGTGTTGTTTGTCTCGAGAAGTCCTTATAGAGATATCTCTTACAATTACTCAGTAATCTAAGTTATTTCAAGCTCTATCAAGCGAAATAATTCTGATAAATGAATATAAGTAGCGAGTGTATAAGCAAATAATACTCTTTCTTTTGCCCTCATACAAATTAGATTTGAGTTAACAACTACAG
This sequence comes from Tetrastigma voinierianum, assembly GCA_016808115.1. Lineage (NCBI taxonomy): Eukaryota > Viridiplantae > Streptophyta > Magnoliopsida > Vitales > Vitaceae > Tetrastigma > Tetrastigma voinierianum. Next base: position 42,357 of record JAEQBH010008653.1, read on the forward strand.
GAATGCTAAAAGCCCAGTGTGACTTTAAAGGCAGGGTCAGTTGACCCCAGCCATCAACCTACAGGAATTTCTACCTTAGGTCATTTGCACCCAAGTCTTGGTCTGGGACCGATACCAGTGCACTACGGCTGAACATTGAGTTATTCGGCACCACCTCGTCACGTCCCTTGCGGGACCCATTCGTTATATTTTAGTTAAAAATATGAGAATGGCCTATAAATACGATCTGTAAGATGATCATGACCCTCTTCTGAAATTAATACATCTTTGACTATGTGGCAATAGTCAAAAATTTAATTACGAATTCTTTTATACAAAAATACATCATGAAAAATAGTTTTGTCCCGACACTTCTTGAAGATTTTATCAGGCCACGTATGCGCCTTCTTATGATGCGACCTGGAATGCAGTGTCGTTCTGATCATAGACACACTCAAGAAGGTTGTCTATAAAGGGTGAACCATGCCCGGTAGAGAAATACTCCTGCAATTTCAACTCTTTCTCTAAATTAGACGTACAATGTTTTCACGACATTCACATTCACATTTCCAATAAGAACATACTAATGTTCTATATGGAATCGCCATGTATGCCAACTGCCATGAAATGGGGACTAGACTCAATCTATTATACCATCTTCCAGTCCTCTTTAAGTCCCTCGCACAGCCTAGCTCCTATGTGATAAACCGTCATTTTAGATAACATCCAATGATCATTTTCAAAACAAATTTCATTTTCTTATAAACCAAAAGCTTTTTGGATGATACATCACAATGATCATTTTATATTCAAAACCATGCGCCTTTTTGTGGGTAGCCAGTTTTTGTGTCACTTACCCTTGACCATGGCGCAGACACTTCCACGATATTCGTAGTTGGGGGGATTATGTGCCATAATTGGCGGAGTCTTTCACCCCCGAGAGAATCTATTCTTGCTTGTTCGTCACCCGACACACATATTTTCTTTGCTCTTTATTCAATCGATGCGACTCTTTTTGAGTGTTGTTCCATTTACCTAGCCACCAGATGAAGCTTTCAAATGCGTGTCGATTACATTAACTAACACTCACCATTTAATGCGATGTCCCCGTGCATATGCAATGTCATATGCCATTGCATGTTATATCATGTCACATGCATAATGAAATGCTATATGGACAACACAATCCCCACCACTTACCTGTAATACTCCAAATTATACCCTGATAGTTTTATAACATGTTTAGGATATAATAAAAGTAAATATATATTTTTCCAGAATAAAATAATGCTAAAGGCAAAATAAGCAAAATCCGGAATTAATTCAAGTCAAGGCCAAATTGGTAAATTGCCAATTAAGGACCAATGTGTAGAATAAGATTGTATGCCAAAGTAGAATTTGAATAAATGGAATTGCAAATAAAATGAAGATGAAGGACCTATATGCAAAAATGGGAAAAGAATAAAAAATTAGATAAGGCTAAACATGGCCTTATCTTAAAGCAAAAAATATCTTTTGGTCTTTGGGGATAAGGCAAAAAACGAATAAGGGAGAAGAAGAAGAAGAAGAAGAAGAAGAAGAAGAGAAGAAGAAGGAAGAAGGAAGAAGGAAGAAGGAAGGAGACAAGAAATCAAGGTATGGAACTTGTTAGGAACTTTTGTATGAATTTCTGTATGAATATGAATAGGGATACTTGTTTGGAGGTTTGAAATACCTCTTTTTGTGTAGAATCCTTGTTTGAAATGGTTGTTTGGTTTGGTTGTGGTCCTCAATGGAGGAAAAATTTGTATAGAGAAAATGTTGGGTTTTAGGGAGATGTTATAGAAATTCTGACTCATGTTTTGTTTTAACCATAGCAATGTGCATCTCATCCAAATTGAGTGATTCAAGGTATAAGGTAAAACTAGACATCTAGAAGAACAAATTTCACTGAAATAGGTGTATGCAAATTTGGATCCCAGGGTACCCAGAAAATTCGTTAAAGTAAAGCTCTGTTTCGGGTCAGTTCTGGTTCAATTCTGACACAATTTTGGATTTCGGAGCATTTTTTGTATTTAGGTCATAAGTTGAGTTTCACTCATCCAAATTGAGTGATTCAAATTTTCGGATAAACTACTTTTAGGGACTTATAGAACAAATATTCATGAAATAAGTATATCCAAATTTGGACCCCATTAGACTTAGAAAATTCGTTAAAGTAAAGGAACAATTTGGTCCCTAAAATCTGTTTCAAAACAGTCCCTTGAACTGGAGTAATTCCAGTTGTTTAAATACATGCTTGAGTTATCTTTGGTCAAATATAGAGGTGATTCAAATTTCTGTACAAACTAGACATTTGGGAGAATAACTTTCATGAAGAAAGTATGGTCAAATTATGTCTTTAATATTCCCAGAAAATTTTCAAATATAAGACACAATTCTAGATTATGTTCCTGGAAATTATCCAGAAGCAGTTCGGAATGTTTAGACCATATCTCCCAAATTAAAAGTCCAAATGACATGATGCAAAACCATAAGAAACTTAAGACATAGGGGTATATTGAGTTAGAAGATCACTTTCTCTAACAATCCCGTTTACAAGGTCAACAATTGTAGTCAAAAATGGACTTGGGAGCTGCCTAGAACTTTTCAAGCAAAATTGGTTATGGAAACTGAAATTGTATAAATGTTATATAATTGTATTGTTATATAAAATAATGCATCATAATAATATGATCATGATAACATGTGTTATGAAAGTTAAAGAGAATACACGTATAATTTTGTTATATGAAAAAATTACAGTTAAATGCTTATAAGAGATCATTTGATAATGAATATCTCATAAGTATATATGATATTATGAAATATCTTTTTCTAATACCTGAAAGATTGTTAAGAAAACATAATAAAATTGATTGTCTGCTTATGACCGGGTAGTTGGATAGATAGGCATGCCTATAGGGATATAATTGCTGCAACATAATTCTGATACTCCAGGCCCAGTTTGGTCGATGACATAGATCGTTTAAATCATTATAATTGGCCGTTTGGGTCATGGATAGAAATCAGCATCTCGTTTGGTGATAGTACCCAGCCAGTACCTCTGATTCTCTCATATCCACTTCCTAAGGTTTTATGCGGGACATAAGTATAAAAAGCAAATGACAAGTATACGCAAATGAGATGTGATATATGACATGATATGAGAAGCATGCTCCAATTTGCTATGTGATGATAGTATATGGTTACAAAAACAATAAATAAGTGTAAGATGACACGAAAAGTATATAGAAATATGATAAAGTAAGAACATATTATGAAAAAATTAGATATGAGAAATGGATAAGTATATGTAAATGTTATATTTGTCATAAGTGTAATAAATGTATCTATAATTGAGATGATCCTCGTTAGAATTAGATCCCACGAGTATTCCTACTAAGCTATAAGCTTGGCATGGAGTGTTTACGTCGGGTGGAGTACGAAGAAGCGAAGGACAGATGATCCATGACAAATCAAATTAACATCATGGGTACCTTTGAAAGACCATTTGGTCTAATGTATATGTATTTTTGTTTCTTTTATGGCAATCATAAATGTGTAAATGTTGAACTGACCCACAGTATGGAGCTTGTATATATTTTGTAATGCGTTTGCTCTGATATTTTATAAGTTAAATGTTTAACATTATATGAATGAACAAGCTTAAAGTTTATAAGTTTATAGTAAACATGAAAAAAAAATGGACACCCTCGCCGGCGCGTGTCTTGGATTGGGGTGTCACATTCTTGAATATCATGGATAATCACATCACTTACATATGACTTCCATACGTCATTTCATTCATGTCAATATATCATATATGTAACGCCCTAAAAATACCCTAGAATTTTTGTAATAATTTTTATTATATATTCTGGGTATGATTTGAGCCAAACTTGGGTTTTTTCGGGAAAAAACTGATAAATTGATATATGACAGATGTCAAATGAAAATGATTATTTGATAAATACCGAATGTAATTATTGATTGATCGAACTCGGAAATTAACCCAAGTGTAAAGGCCAAATTTGGAATTTGTAAATAAGGACCTAAGGGTCTAATGAAAATGGACTTAAATGCCAAAGAGAATTAAATGAGAAAGGAAAGTAAATTGAAGTGTTAAAATGAGAAATGAAATAATGAGAAAAGCCAAACAAGGCTTAAGGAGGAAAATGAGGACCTAAGGGTCATTTGAGACTAAGTTATATATCTAAGTGTGATTATTAAGATTTGAAGTACAAATAAAATGAAATGTGGGCTATATAGTAAATTGGAAGAACTTAACCCAAAAATGGGTTTTGGCAAAAACTTGTTCACCTCTTTCTGTGATGGACCAAAATACCTATACAAATTTATAGCGTTATTATCCAAGGACTATTATCTAATCCCCAACAATAATGCCATGAAACTTGTTTGTTGTGTTCCTTATCTATTATCTTGATTAAGCGGTTTTCCTTAGAGTAAATCATTTTCTTTACGGTTTTTGATCAGGGATCTTGCAAGTGTCTGAGTTAGACTCAAGTAGTAAGTGGATTTTAAGTCGGATATCGTTCCGCGAAGATCTCGAAATTCTCGATCAACTACCACGACTACTCGAACTCTATACTATTTGAACTTTGATAGGCAATTGAAATATTCTTAGCAAACCTTAAAATAATAAAACTAAGAAAAGTGATTTAATAACAAAATGAATTAAAACTGAAAATCTAAAATAACAAATTTAGACTGATCAGTTATCTTTTCAGTTATCTTTTAAAGGGAGCATTGAAAAAATCTTTGCTATTATGAAACATGATTCCTGCGGACTACTCTCATGCTTCATGAACCCGCAGTTTAAACACTGTCAAGGAATAGGGTAGTGCGGTTGGATCTCTCCTTCTGACCTTTGTTCATCATCTAATCTTCCACTGATTCTTTCGAAGACCAGAGATGATTAGATAAATGCACTAATCTGGGTTGCCTTGTTACGGATATTTTCTTTTTCAATACTTCATACCCTGAACATGGACTGTAAACCTTAGCTCCTAAGACATAGGTATAGCATGGGTTTACACTTTACTGGTTTCTCTTCCTCAAAATTGGAACAATTCATCATTTCCTTGATTAGATCCTTGCTAACACGGGATTGAATACTTTGTTCGAGATCGGAGTGAACTCTGCTTTTAAATTGATAAGTCATTCGACTCAATCTCGATTTCAAGTGAGAGAAGGCGATTTATCGACTTACATTCCACGAAATGTGTTGAATCTCCATTATCGGGTTATACCTTTGAGAAATTGTTAGCCTACCTCTGAGGAATGCCTTCCTACCGTGTCACTCGAGGGCCTCACGGAAATCGAGCATGAAGCAAGTCCTATTGCGGGTATAGGACAACGATGTTGGGATCGGATCTGATATTCGAACCCGGCAAGTAGATTTATAAGGCGAAGTTCGGTAGCCACGATAAATTTCTCTGAGGAAAGAGTGAGTTAGTAAGTCTGATGATGGAAGTGGGTTTCTAAATTGCTTTATTACACCTACATGGCTTCGATCAAGAGAACCAGCGTAGATCGGTTCTTCAAATCCGAATTCCAAAAATTTGTCTAAATTCAAGCGATCGAGGGCGGTAATTTAGAGAAATAGAGTGCACGTGGCTTCTACTTTAGCATTGCGTCCGTCGAAATTTGAAGAAATAACAATCTAATCTAAAATAACGACAAAACGAAGAAAAGAATTAAAATACGCGGAGCCTTGAGCTCACAAGGATCTCTGATTGCGAACGTAAAGAACGCTGGTATGTTTGCATCTATCGGGTTGAGTTAGATTTCTTTGATCTTTCGTGGATTGGATTATTATTTGTTGGTTGCGTTATCGCCGATATCGATTAACTCGTAAGTGATATGGGTTGTCGCATTGTGACTTTATTTGGTGTGACCATCGTTAATCGCTCATCGTTATTTAAGAAGGATTTGCTCTTGATATTTATAAATAATATTCGCCACCTTAATTCGCGCGAGTTATTCTCGATACCCACTCTACAAGACAATTCGATTCGGTGTTGATATGGCGACCTACCTACAAATATGGCGACGCCGATGTTGATCTTGAAAATCTTGTGTCGTGACTATGTCTCTTGCTCGGCCTTCCAGACCCGCATCGGCTTTCCGAAATGGTGTTGCGACATCATGTCTTGTTCTTCATTAATTTATGGTTACACGACTTGGAGTTTACATTGCGACTTGCTCGTTACGCGCCAGTGCCCTTATGTCGCGGCCGGAGTTTTGTGGTTCGCGACGCCCGGTACCGATTCTTCATTCTTGTCAAGGCGTCGAACGCCGAGGTCCTTTCTTCCTCGTGCACCTCTCTTGTTGTGACATCATTGACCGATCATGTCATTTCTGCTCAGCCACTTTCGCTCCCTTCTCTTGCGATATCCTCCTTTCTCTTGAATTTCTTTGTATATGATTTGGTGAATTATTCACATTACGCATATCATCAGTCCTTTAGATAAATCAATCGAAAAATGTTTGAAAATGGATGACTTTTAAGCTCATCAGGCTCCCCCCCGAACTTAAATTTTGTTTGTCCCAGACGAAAGAAAAGAAAGATTTGTTTGTCCTCAAACAAAGGACATTTTTGTTTTGTTTTGCGATTTGCAACCAATTTAATTGAAAGACTAGAATTACATTCTTTTATTGCGTATATCTAGCTTCACGTCGGCGGATGAAGGTTAGTCTCTACTCGATCGGTGTACAAAACTAAATTGTTTGAATTTGTTTTATAAGCAGTATATTCGATTAAATCTCTTTGAGAAAAGTAGGTTGGTCTTCTTCCTCTTTTCTTAGTGAGTCAATTAACCCTTCGAGGTCCTTCACAGTTTTGATCCTTTCAAGATTTTCCAAATTCCATATGCTTGTTGTTCATATTGATCTCCACTAATGTAGGTAATTCCCGACCTTGAAGATCAATCCCAGTCTTAGGTTTGTAATGTCGAGCTTGGGTCTTTGGTGGGGTGGATGGAACTTACACCCAGGTTAAGATTACCCTTTCCCTTTCTCCTTTCTTACTTGCTTCTTTGCCCTTCTTTTCCTTGCAATTTCTTTGAATTGATTCCCCCAAACTTCATCTTTTGAGGCCATCTTCTTGATTCTTTTGTTTAAAATTGTTCATTCCATTTCCTCATTTATTACTTCTGCTTTGTTGGAACTTTTAACCATGCCATTCGGGGAATAGTGCGATGTTACTGTCTTTAGGCTTTCTAACACTCTTCGCGAACTTTGGGTTAATGCTTTCCCATACCGATTGACATTAGGGTACTAGGTGTTGAAACACCCCTAAGAACTTATTTAATTGAGGGTTATAGGCCACGAAGACAAAACTTCTTCCTTTAAGCTTTCTTTTAATTTGTATCTTCTACTGCTTTAGATCTTTCTCTCTTCACCCCTTTACGTATTTTCTCCTTTAGTTCCAAAAAAATACATACTCCCCAAACTTTATCTCTTCTCCTTCTTTGAATTTTGGTGTCAGAGGTTCTTTCTTGGAGGATTAATTATCTAGATGGCTTGGGATTTCCGATGGCTTGTTTTGAAGATAAGGATTGTTTGGCTAAGGTCGGGAACTAAGGTATCACGAAACATATAAATAAGGGAGTGGCTAGAATGGCTCATTTGCCCGAGATAGTACGCATCATTTCTTGTTAGTTGTATCACCTAGGATTCGCCTTGATCAATAATCTAACAAGTTCTAGAATTCGGTTTGATTAATTGTGGTAACCTTAAGGATATCATGGCTTCATGATTGATGAGAAATTCACGTGATTTAAGGTTCACGGGTTCTTTGGCTTCTTGTTTATACTACAAACTCAATATATTTGTGCTGGTGTGTGACTTTCCTTTATCTTGGACTCATCGGCTAAATTCAAGTCAATTATGCAATTTGTGTTTCCAATTCAATTATATGTCATTACGCCCCTTATTATGTGTGACGACGCTTCTAGTCAAACTACTTCCAGCTAGTTGAATTATGATATGTCGACATTTTCATTATTAGACTAAATCCTAATGTTATTCTTCTAACAATTCAAGCGAACGTAGCAATCTGATCTAGCTATGAAGCAACATCAAACATTTCCCTTTTTAACAAATTTTCTTATTTTATTCATGATATGATGCAAAAGTTGAGAATAACGATCCGGAAGAGAGAGGAAGAGAAGGATAAAATCAATGGGGAAAGATTTATTTTTTCTTTTGGGAGAGCAAGATGTTGGGAGGATCAGGAATCAAGGGTAGCGAGTGGAGAGAATTTCAGAGCTTCATTTCGATTCTCTTCTTAACTGTATCCTCCCTCTCTCCCATTTCTTGAGATCGGTCATTTAGAGTCTGAGATCAACCTTTTTGTTCAAATCATCTTGTCTTTTCCCCAATCCTTGTTCATCGTGTTCTCCATTTCGGTCATGACTTCTAAAAATTTGGAAAGATTATTGTTGATCAAATCGAATTTTGAAGCTAGACTTCTTGAAGGCATCTTTGTCATCCAAGCTCTTCTCTCCCTTTCCTTCATCCTCTTCTCTAAGTCCTTGAACATTGACATGTAGAAATTTGAATCCACATGATCTGCTCCATAGTTTTGGCTTCACGATCGAGTCCCTTTTCTTTATGATTGTTAGGAGTTGAGAATCACGATGTCTTTGATTATTTGTAAAGCGACTCATGGCTCGGCTACGCTTCTTGATAGATACGTGATCTCATTCCTCCATTTCCTTCTTGAATTTTCCTCTTGATGCTCGGGGATCTGCCATACACTCTTCCTTCTATTCATTTCTTCTTCCCATTCTTTGATCTTTTCTTTTCCAGCTCTACTTCATCTCACCACTTCTTCTCTTACATTCAGTTCCTCTCCCCCCCTTTGTTGTTCTTTTTCAATTCTGATTCATACCTTCATCCTGCAGATTTTTGTTGGATGCTCCATTCCTTTCCCTTTCTTCCATTATCTTACAGATGGGCTGAACATCCATTATTTGATTATTCCTGAGCTCCTAGAGCTTTGCAGTTCTAAATCTCTGTTCTGATAGGGGAGAGGCGGCGATGGGGTTGAGAATTTATGAGGCTTCGTGGCGTCTTGTTCTCATCCTCTGCAAACATAAAGGTGTTCTCTTTTGGATGTGTACGGATCTTCTTCTTCTTGATACACTGTCCAGAAGGGTGTCACCTGCCATCTTGCATTTCTCATTTCTTCTCTTGAATCTGCTTCTATTATAATCTATTTTTCTTTTGATTCCCTAGGCCCTTTGCTTACTCTATCGGTGCTATTGAGTGAAACCTTGGGGCATTCTTCTTCTTCTTAAGTTCCTTTCACCTGACCCTCAAACATAGCCTCGTGATAGTTGTTGGGTGAGGATCAAACCTCTTTTATTCCACTTCATGAGTATCTCGTGCTGAGTTTTCAATGACTGCTCCGCATTAATCTTGTACCCTTTAGCATAGCATAAAGAATGATTGCTTCCTTGTTCATTACCATGCGGACATGCTTAGTCGGAACCATATGAAGGCCGAAGTAAACCATACTTTTGCCTCTTACATTAAATCTCTCACATTTATGGTCTTTTGCTCTCCTTTTCCTCCCCTTCCCCTTGTTGGCTCACGCACCGTATGTCGAATTTCTTGCGATCTTCTCACGGTTGGGGTTGTCTATCATCTTCTTGAATTTGGTCCATGTACGCCCTTCCATTAGTACATTTGCATTGATGGTTTTAAGCTCCATACGGCGCAAACTCCTCGACATAAGCGAGTTATCCTTATCCCGCTGGGTTGGAGTAAATTCGAACCCCCCTCACTGCTTTGCGTATCGGACTTTTGAATCATGCGAGAAGTTTCCCCAACCTCTTTGTTCTATTAGTTCCTTGAAAGGAGATGAGTTTGCTGACCTCTTTCTCGGAGCAAACCCTTACCCAGGCATAGGTATCTTCCGGATGGAAAGCTTGCTTTTGATATGGTCGTCTTCCTCTTCTTCTTGTTGTTTTTCTTTTCCCTTTTCTGTTGGCAGAGCGGTTGAACTTAGATGGATTCCGACGGCGGGTTCTCCTTTTGGTTCTGGCGAACTTCCCCTTAGAAATTTAGTATATTCTTCCATGATCTAAGCTTAGATTTGCAGGACGAGGGGTTGACAGTCCGGCCATTTTGAAAATAGGAATGTTTTAGGAAAGAATTTTGGATCTAGGGTTTGCAAAATTGAAAAACTAGAAGTAGCGAATGAAGAGTTGTATTTGCTTGAATGAAATAATTAATTGGAGGGAGTTTCTCGCTTTTGCAATTCAATCATTATTGTGGACTCTTTATTACTTCATTTAGTTGCGCTTATGCGACTTAAATTTCAGGCGCAATTGTATTAGCGTCATTAAATAAAGGGCAGATTTAAATGTTGCCACGATAGCGGTTTTCTCTGCTTAGCGACTTATTATTGTTTGTCGCGACGCCGTGCAATGGGGACAATATCATCGAGGTTGCGACATCGCATTTCTACCCCTTTTGGTCAACAAAGTAATTTCGCGAGCATGGATTGAGTTACCAGAAACTTCACTATTCTTTTGAATGAATTGTTCTTGTCGCGACCCAAATGTTCTGTCGCGACCTCAAATGTTACGCCATGACATAGCACGTCACGACACGTGCTCTTGTTCTCCTCGGTACTTACTAGTTACCTTGGTTGCAACCGGTACGTACTGCCCTAAATTTGATGATCGAGCTTGACTTTAGACTCTTATTAGTTTTGCAAATTCTTAACATCGATAAGTACTCCCCGAACAACAATTCAAACATCACGTTCTATTTATTTTCCACTGAAATTTGTTTAGGGAGAAGAAAAAATACTCCCCTTTTTCAAGTGGCTATCTTTGTAGTCTTTGACTGTCTACCAGTTGATTCTTTCTCACTAAGACACTGTGGGTGCAACGTAGACACCGCTGTGTAATTTCAAAAAGGGTTTGGTGATCAAATTTAACTTAGCAAATCCTAACAAATCATTAAGAATAAAAAGAGTAAAGCAATTGGTCAAAATCAAAATCTATATAAAGCAAAAATCTATATGGGTTGCCTCCCATGGTACTTCTGTTTGGTCATATTGGACTTCGTGTTTTAAACCTTCTCTCTCTCAATTCTGCTGTTAGAGTTCTTCCTTTTCCTTCTCTCCTACGAGATATTGCTTGGTCTTTGACCATTAACCTTGAATTCTTCCCGAGCATCAGTCCTGAGTGTTACTGCTCCCAAGGTAGTACTTGACACCACTTGTATATAGTCCACTCCATTTTTGATTTCTTCCGAATAATCTTAAGTTGGGTTAAATAACGAACCCTAATCCACTCTGAACTCTTTCCTCAGAATCCTTCGATCATGCCATTTCTTTGTCTTGTCTTGTATATTCTATAGCATTATCGCCAAACCGTTTCTGCAATTCATGGTTCATTCAATGAATTGGAAGCGGTCTCCCTCTTCCTTTGTAATTTGAAGATAAAGTTATTCTTGATATTTATGGCTTGTATTCCGATTCGAAGGGGTGACATGGTTTGCCAAAGACCACTGCGTATGGGGACATCAATGGGAGTTTTGAATGCCGTCCTGCAAGCCCACAAAGTTATATGTGAGTTTGGAAGACAATAACATAACAGGAGCTTTACGGTCTTTTCGGGATCTTTTAATCACATTGGAAGTTTACCTTGTCCATTAGTGCGGGGTGATAAGCTAGGCTCATTATATGTTTGATCCACTTTACCATAACGAGCTTTGCAAATATTTTGTTTACCAAATTGGCTTCCCCGTCGCGATGATAATCACGGTGTTCCGAATACGCTTCCAGAAATGTTCCTTTGCGAAACTCACTACTGCGTTAAGCGTCATTCCCTTGGTTATTAGCACACACTTGGACACATAATCCCTTTACGACGGTATGTACAAGTTTCAAATGATGTGGGAAGGGTCACATGAAATCTATTCTATATAAAGTTTGCACCTAATATGCCTTGTAGGGGCATTTCGTTTCTCTTGATATTTCCAATCTTTTGGCATCTATCACATAATTTAGCCATTCGGCCACCGATCTCTAAGATAGTAGGGCCCAATAAATCCGATTAGAAATGTCTTATGGCAGTTTTTCTCCGGAAAAATGTCCTATATGTAGTGATGCATGACATTCATTCAAAATTTTGCATTGTTCACTCTACGCACCACATCTTCTTATAATCATGTATCGACACCTCTTTTAAATAGCAATGGGTCATCCCAGATGTAATACCTGCTGTCGGTTTGAGCTTTCTTTTTACATTGGTATTTGAATTAGGAGGCACTACTTCCTAAGCCAAGTAATTCACGATATCAGCATACCGTAAGAGTTGAATGACAATTTAAGCAGGTTGCTCATCTGGAAAGTTCTTTTATTGATACGCCTCCTCCTCTTACTTTGTTTTCTCTCTGGGCAAGTGATCGTATCACATTGTCACAACCCTTCTTATCTTTAATTTCCGGATCAAACTCTTGTAGTAACAACACCCACCTTATCGATCTTGGTTGTGGCTTCCTTTTCGACATGGATATTTAGTTGACTTGCATAGTGGAGTGTGAACGTGTGTTAGGATCCCAAGTGTATACTTTGAATTTTCATCTAGCCCGAAAACTGGCTAGCATCTCTGCATGCACCCCATTAGTTGAATAGTTTTCTTGAAGGCTAGTGTAGAGGTTACGCTAGCATAAAGTATATAGCTCTGAATATCTTCTCTTTTCACTTTGCCCCAATACAACTCCATTGCGGGAAATCATGGCATCACACATTATTTCGAATCCCTGATCCCATTATGGTGCAGCCATGATAGGTGCTTGAACTAATATGATCTTGATTTCTTCAAAGGCTGCCTTGCAGGAGTCATCAAAATTAAACCTTGTGTCTTTCTCCAGTAATCTGCATAATGGTCTTGCTATTTTTTGAGAAGTCTTTGATGAATCTCTCTATAGATCAGAATGTCCCAAACTCCTTATCCCTTTATTTGTTGTAGGCAGTCTGAGAGTCGCCCCCGATAATGAAACCTGATTGGTCTGCCTGATCGTAGCGAAATTTTATGACAAAAACAATACCTTATTACCATGAAATACACTTTGATTTATGCTGGCTATTTGTCATGCGTCTTTGAAGCCTTTGTTCGAGTTGTTTAGACAATGCTCAAAGCCCCGGATCCATATCTTTGTGAAGTCATCCATAAAAATCTCCATGACCTCTATCAACGAATCAGGGGTATGGACGTCATACACCTCTTGAAAAGTGCGGGAGCATTACTGAAACCCAAAATGACATCATACGAAGGCAAAGGTGCCATGGGGCATGTGAATGTGGTTTTCTCTTTGGTCCTCGAGTGCAATAACTTGATTTAGTTATAGGCCGAACTCATCATCCCAGGAAGCAGATGAGGTATCACCTTCTTTGTCAACTGTCGATCAATGAAGGGCGAGAAATGATCCTTCACAGTTGTTGTTCAGTTCCCATTCGTCGATACATACTCTCATCCTGTCACGTTCTTGGAATTAACTCATTTTTCAGTACGGATCATAGTGAACCCACCTTTCTTGAACCTTATGCCAAATTAACGCTAGAGAAGCTATCAAAGATTGCATATAAAACGGCATTCAACCATTTTGAGCACTTCCTTTGACTACTTCTTTCATGGCCAGGTTGATCTTCTTTGATGTTCAGCCAGATGGTTTGCATTTTCCTCCGTGAGTATTTTGTGCATATTGGCGGTGATACCCTTTAATTCATCATGGACGAAACAATGACTCGATAGTGCCAAAATTTTCAGCGGCTTATTCTTGGCATCACGGGTCTAGCGAGATAATCAACGGCTTACTCTTTGGTAGCTCAGTACAAGCCATGCCAGGACTTACACGCTCTTTTAAAACACTAGCCCTTCCTATATTTTGGTCTGTGATGAAGTCATCTCTTCATTATTGTCTCCATGTCCATCTTTGTTTGTTTAAAGACTCAACGAAGCTTTTCGGTGGAAGTGCAAAGCAGAGTAATAGGAAAATCAAATTAACACCTTCAAAATCTTGGAAGTTATCCCAGTTTTCATTGAGATGAGTTGACGGTGAATTACGATGTAAATAACAATCAGTTGTTGAGATGACATCATCTACTAACGTGTAATCTTCCCTATCTGTGTCTAAATTCTTTAAACTCTGAATGATTAGTCATTTACTTCTTCTCCAACCACAAAGAGTAGAACTCAACTACGCATATCCTATTAAAGCAGCTCCGGTTGCTGAATGGCCTTCTAACGTGAGAGGGACTTGTGAATCTTCTTGATGTCCGAGTTATGATGAGTGACGGAAAAACGAATTTCCCCACCTTAACAAGCACATCTTCGGCTCCTTGGTTACGCCATTGTTCTATACGCATTTAATTATGATGGTAGAGCAAGCCACAGACTTAATTTCCTTGCAACAGATAATGGCATTAAGTTAATACTTGCAGAGTCACAAAGAGCCTTTTGAATTTCAAAATCCTCTAATGGTGCCTGAGGAATGGTGAAACTGCAGATTAACTTCATCTTCTCTGGTAAATTCTTCTTCATCATATGCTTTATGAAGTAGCGATCGATTCACTACTCCTTCCTCTGCGAATCTTCTCTTCTTTGGCCAAATTTCTTTCAAGAATTTGGCGCAAAAATTGGCATTTAATTACCTTATGAATGGCATGCACTTATCTCGAAACTGCGGAAAGTTTTCTAAAAACTTGTGTTTGCTCCTCCTATCCGCCCGGCTTTTTGCGATCTGCGGGAATAGGCGCGGGCATAGAGTTAGGCTTTCTTGCTTCTTTCTTCTTCTATATTTCTTGCTCTCTATTTCCTTTCTTTCCCCGGTGAGCTCAGGCATTTCCGGATCACTTATCGCATTGCTTTCATCTTCTGGCTTTTCGCTTTTCTAAATTCTTTTTCCACTTCTATTTTGCACAAACCATGGAGTCTTTCGGATTTTTCTTCGTGTCCTTTGGGAAAGCATCTTTGTTTGATTTGGGGGTTGGGCAGTTCTTTATTTTAGTTCGGGTTCTTGAGGAGGCGTGGTGGTTAATACAAAAATTTGAGAATTGGTTTTAGAAGCATTACGCCGACCTTTGTTCATGGAAGTTTAACGACTTTTTATTTTCCCCATGGCTGCGGCATCTGGTCTTCAAAATTAAAGTCCTTTTTACTGATATTTCCATTTACGCCCTCTCACTGTTCTTTCTTCATTTGGAACCTTAGTGGAGCACTTGCCCCTTCTTTGAAAGGTTGCCCGTATCTTGGGACGTGTTATGCTCCTCCACCATAAGAGAAATTCTCATGGTTTCCTTAATCTTTGGGTATAATGGGTTGGCGGTGGGGTTGGGCTTAAATAATTAACACTCGTACCGTTCAAATAGTTAGCCTCCTCCGGCTGCGCGAGACCCTCTTGATAGCGCCCCTCGTATTATTTAATAACGTGACCTGCCGTTTCGCCTCTCTGGTTTTGGTCCGTTCTTGTTATCTTGAAGCCGATATCGAAGCCGCTCCGACGGACTCGTGGCGGTTCTGTTGAACGATCGTTCGGTTTCGTTTGACAAACCGTGGGGTTGGATCTGTGTTGGCGGCTTGCTGGATCTTTCGGTTCGTTGACGTTGATTTGTCTTGAATGCTCCAGCCTCAGTGCATCTAATATACCTTTTGAGCGATTCTGTAGGTGGTAGAAGATGTCCATTTGTGCCAGGTCATCAGTGCATGGGACATCTCTTGTGACCTCTTTGTATCTCTCTGACGATTAGGACTCCTCATCTTCCCCTTGTTTGAAAGTAGTAATTTCCCCTCTTCGTTCAGAAGTGAGGGATGGAGGAAAGAATATGCTCAGGTAAGCTTCCATCAGCTCTTCCCATGTATTAACATATCCATATGTTTAGTGAAAATTGAACCATGATCGTATATCTTAAAGGGATGAGCTCTTTCAAACTATGCTTCTGGTCTCACACCATTCAGTTCTTATTATCATTATTGTTCTGAAGCCATCTGAGTATTAGTTGGGATCTTTAGAGGGGTGGCAGTTGATTGGTTTCTATTGAACCATGGTGGTGGGAACTATGAAACCAAAATTGTTAGCATCTATCATTTGGTGTCACCGCTCTGGTATTCATCTTGGATGACTGGTCCTCCGAGAGTCCATCCGCAGTGTCTCGCTCTTGGGGTGCTTCTGCGGTCTGGTTGGCGCCGGTCAATCGTTAAATGTATCTACAACTATTTACTCTTAACCTTTCGTAGCCCCTAAGTGTTTCTTTAGATCTAGGTGTCTGAGTGGCAGCAATTCAACTTCCCTTCCTGTCATTAATTAGCTCTTGAGAGTACATAATATCACGAGATTGATACAAAAATTGTATTTAATATGAAAAGCTCACAGCCCCAAAGAGTTTGCCAACCACGCCGTTGAATCATATTTGCAAATTTTTCTATTTTCTTTATAAATATATGGTCCATCTATATTTCGCTGTCCGACACATTGATTCACCAATTCTTTCGATCACTTAAGAACGGCGCCTAAAACTCTGTCACCCTCTTTCCTTGATGGACCAAAATACTCATACAAATTTATAGCGCTATTATCCGCTGACTATTATCTAATCCCCTAGCACAATGCCATGAAACTTGTTTGCTGTGTCTTTTATCTATTGTACTCGATTAAAAGCTAAGTTTCCTTAAGAGTAAATCATTTTTTCTCGGTTTTGATCCGTGATGCCGCAAGTGCAATGTGCTCTAACAAGTAGTAAATTGATTTAAGTCCGTATATCGTTCCCACAGATCTCAAGAATTCTCAATCAACTACCCCTACTACTCGAACTCTATACTATTTGGAATTTGATAAAGTAATTGAAATATTCTTAGCAAACCCAAATAATAAAACTACAAAGTGATTTAATAACAAAATGATTTAAACTGAAAACAAATAACAACTAGATCGATCAGCTTATCTTTTAAAGGAGCATTGAAAAATACCGTTTATCGTGAAACATCAATTCCTCGCAGACCACTCAGAACTTTGCTTCATGAACCACATTTAAAACTCCGTCCAAGGAATAGGTAGTACTGATCTCTCCTTACTTCAAGATCAAGCTATCATCTTACCTTCCCGATTCTTTCGAAGACAAGAGGATTTAGATAACTACTTAATCCTAAGGTTTTGTTCGATATTTTCTTTTTCAATACTTCATACCTCGAATACGGATCGGTAAACCTTAGCTCCTAAGACATAGGTATAGTACGGGGTTTACACTTTATCAGGTTTCTTCTCAAAATTCATAACAACATCATTTCCTTATTAGATCCTTGCTAACACGGGATTGAACTTACTGTTCGAATCGAGGTGAACTCTCTGCTTTTTTAAATTGATAAGTCATTCAACTCAATCTCGATTTCAAGTGAGAAAACGATTTATCGACTTACATTCATGCAGCCTTACATCACTATCGCCCAGATACCTGAAAATTTGTTCACTACTCTCGTGAATGCCCGCATCCAGGTCACTCGCAGGGCCTCCCGAAATCGCAGCATGAAACAATCCTATCATAGTATGATTAATCGATATCGGATCAGATATGCAATATTCAACCAAATAAGTAGATTTATAAACTCGGTTCAAGAGCTTCGATAAATTTCCTTGTCAGAAAGATAAATTCTAACAATGAGTTTGATCAATGGAAGCTGGTTTCTAAATTACTTATTACACCCTACAATGCTTTCCATCAAGATAATCCATTGTAGATCGATAATCGGAAATCAATTCCAAAATTTGTCTAGAATTCAGACGATCCAGCACTTGAAAGAATAGAATTCTCAGATTCAGCTTTCTACTTTAACAAATTAACGCCCAAATCCAAAATTTGAAAGAAATAAATAATCTAATCTAAAATAACAAATAAAACAAAGAAAAGAAAATTAAAATACATGAGCCTTGGCCACCCGCATCTCTGCTCGAGCCGCCAAGAGATGCCTTCAGTAGTAGTCGCTATTTAGTAGGGTTCAAGTCAAATTCTAACTTTGAGGTGCCTCGTGGATTTTTATTACTTTACTTATTTAAGCAGCATGTTATACTCGATTTTATCTACTCTGATATCAAATAATCTTAAGATTTGCTATAGAGTTTTTATTATCGCGATATCATATTCCATCATCATCCACTCCCATATTATCCCAACATCTTAAATGATCGATCTTACTTGCAAGTTGTCTCGATACCCACTCTGGGGAACAATTCCCCGATTCAGCGGTCGATGTCGCCACCTCTTCTAAATGTCGCGACTGGTTCAATCTCTTGAAAATCTCGGTTTTGACTCTGCGCCCACCGCCTTCAATCTCCGTCAGACTCGAAATGGTGTCGCGACATCATGTCTTGTTCTTCACACCTGAGGTTGTCGACTTGGAGTTTCGGCCGCGACCGCCATTCCGCCTTCAATCACTCTATGTCGCGACCGGAGTTCTCGTGGTTACGACTCGACGCGTGATTCCTCTTCATTACCGGCCACAAGGCCGCGAGACACGTGTCCTTTCTTCCTCGTGCACCTCTCCTCCCGCTGCGACATCATTCAGCCAATGCAATATCTCTGTCAAACACCGCTCCTTCTACTCGGCAATATCCTCTTTCTTGAATTTCCCCGCCGGTATACAGCTTATGAGTTATTCCAATACTGATATAACCACTCTTATACGTAAAATCAATCGCAAACGACTGGAAAATGATGACTTTAAGCTCATCAGTGAGCCAAACAAGGCCTTGAGGAAATAAGGCTTGTAAGACCAAATCTCTTTGGCCCAGGGAAGCCTACAGAGGAAAATGAATTTGGGAGAGATCGAGAGGAGAAAAGGAAAGAAAAGCTAGGCAAGGTGAGAAGACTAAGATTGTTGGTGATTTCTTCCCATTTCTTGTCGAAGTGATCAAGCATCTCGAGTGAAGAAGATTCAAAGGATTAAAGGTATGAACAAAAACCCTAGCTTCGTTCTTTTGTGATTTTTGTTTTTGGGAAAAGCCCTACTTGGGAAAAAGAAGTGACATTCTAAACTCATTATCGGGAGTGGTTTCAAGGGTGGATTTCGTTGTGGGGTTGTGAGATACATGAATTTGGATGAAGTTATTTGAGTTTTTATGGGTGAGAAATGGCAACATCTGCCATTTCTGGGTAGAACCCACACTTTGGTACCGGAACCGAAAGTGGGTATCGGTACCCATTAGATAGAGGCAAAGTGGTACAGGTACCGATCAAAGTGGTATCGGTACCCATTCACCAATAAAGGACTTGTACCGGTACCGATCAAAGTGGTACTAGTACTGATGCTCCCAAAACCTTATTTTTGCTTACTTTGCACCGTTAAGTCTCGTATTCGTACACCGATTGTTTAGGGACCCTAATAAAGGTTTAATGGGGGTTCATAAGAGTATACGAGAGAGAAAACGTACCGTACCTCGCTAGTATGATTATTTGTTTAAACACTAAGAGCGGAGAATTTGTATTTGACTAGGTACGGGTGAAGACGACAACCTGACCTAGGACTAGTATCGAAAGAGACAAGGGATCGATAATTTGGTTTGTTCACTGAACCTCTATTCTTACCTCAAGTGTTTTAGTAGTTTACAAAATAAATCTGAAATGATTGTATGGAATATGCATATCTCTGAAATGTTATTACGAAAGTGCACATGGATTTGAAAATGTGATATTTGAAATGTTGACAATTAATTGCATGTGAAAGCCTCCTAAACCTGAAAACTTCGATTTCCCAAAATCTCCCCTCTTAGATCTTCGGCGAAATCCCTATTTCAAGGTACCCACGCTTACCCCTTGTTGATGCGATGAACTTTTGTTCTTGGCCCAACAAAAACTGACCAATGGAACTTCGTAGATCTTGGGAGAAAGCCTTGGCTCTCCTCTTTCTCTCATCTTTCTCTCCTCTCCTCTCTCTCTTGGTCAATTAAGAAAAAAAATGGGCTCTTCTAGCCATAATTCCTCTTTTATCCCAAATTTCCATCTCTTACTCGATGTGTGGCCACGTAGTGCCCCGTGTCCAACTGCTCGTCCACTTTAGCCCGGTCATTTATTTCGCCTTCGCTCAAGTTCAAATTATATCCCATGAACTCGACTCAAGTCATTTCCTAACTCGAGATTGCATCAATCTTGTCCCTGGGAGTCATTAGACATCCATCACCCTTAAAAATGTGAAAATTTGACTGCTCTCGCACTGATGAAATCATCCGCAACTAGATTTCTCATAAATGAATCCAATGGTGAGTTTCGTTTCATCATTCGAGATCTAGAAAATTTCTAGGTTTTCAACCTATACAATTTTAGCAATTTACCGTTTTGCCATTTTTCAGAAAAATTCGATTATTCTCGAGTTTTACATTCTCTCCCCTTTAAAAGAATTTCGTCTTGAAATTCCCACACACAGCACACACAATCTCATGCATATGTGATTAGTGCCTAAAAAGTGCTATTTTGAACACTATTTATTATAGGTTTTGAGTGCTTTTTGTGTACTAATCATTCTAATTAACCCGATTTGCACATTAAGGTCCCTACTATTCTATCTGACAGATTGTGGCAAATTTTGCGCTTTTGCTAGCTAATTATGCTAAATTTATCGAAATAATTCAAACACGAAGAACCCGAGTTGAACCTATCAAGGTAGACAACTTAGAAGGAAAGAAGAGCAAAAAAGTGAAGAAAATCACCACTCGCAGAAAGCTTCTCCCGCAAGCACCGTACACAACTCAAAGACTGCTCATCATGCAAATTTCTCGGTTTCCCCGCATTTCACGTATTTGTTGTTTTTGCTACAATTTTTGGTTATTTCTTCCGATATTAACCTGTAATAGCTTTAGTTTCGCTATACTCCCTTGCTCCAGCCACAGCCAGGAGTCAAGGTTTGTATAAAAAAACTCACTACTGAATACGTAGAGGCAGCTTCAAGCAGCCTTCCTTTTCCCATTTTCTTCATTTTCTTTCCCTTTCTCTACTGCCAAACACTTCTAAGGATGACAACTCATAGGATGATTGGCTAGGACCTTCCTCCTCAAGAGGGCTATCAAGCAACCCGCTTTAAGGTAAACTTGGTTCCCCGTTTTTTTCACGCAAAGAAGCTTCGACGTTTATTCCTAAATTTGCAACTCTAGGTTTAAAGCTTTTAATGTACTTTCTTTTCGCCAATACTTGGCAAGCTTTTTAGGTCTCGTGTATTCTTAACTTTTAGATACACCGATATCCATTAGTTGCCCTTACTTAGCCAATGAGGTAGGTTAAATGTCGGATTTCAACTTTTTAGTTAAAATCTCTTAAGTATACTCTCCTTAATGTGTATTTGACAAGCTTTTGTTCAATGGATACTTACTCATCTACACTGATGCTCAGTTAGTTGCTTCCTATTAGCTATTAAAGGGTAGGTTTTGAGACATGTTTTCACTAGAGGGAACCATAAATGCTAAATAAATGCTTATCAAAAGGAAAATTATTAGGTTTAGTTTAAAGTTAAATGAAGATCCGTTCGGGAGAGATGACTATATGTCATCCTCCTAATGCGAGGAAATGAACCCGGGACCTCTCATTTGCCTTAGACCTCAAACCAAGAGCCCAATGCTTCAAGGAGTTCTTTTTTCATTTTTTTCTTATTTATTTTCAGCCTCGTGAACAACCAACTCTCGTTTTTACCCAAATCCTAAATCCAAATTGAAATTCACCATTTTGAATCACTCCGCAAATCATTTGTACAAAGAAAACCCATCCTGCGGTTCGGCCCTAGACCATTATACGCAAAGAGCTCGACTACGATAAGAGGATTTAGTGATATAAATATTTGCTGATTCTGCGACTCCCTACCGCAAGACGACCAAATGGCGCCGTTGCTTCGGGATGGTGCTTAAGTGCATTTGATCGATCAGAGAACACTCTAGATCCTCTTACCACAAGTATTGGTGAATTTCTTTTATTTCACTGTCATTTTTTTAGTTTTATTGAAAAAGAGAAAATATATATATATATTTTGCTGCAGGATTGTTTTTGTGTTGCCCTGTTCTTGCTGCAGGAGTTCATTTTGGCTTGAATTGTGGTCCAATGGAGTACCTAGAGGGAGAGCAACACTATCAGTACCCTGTGGAGAGAAACCCTAGAACATACATGTCCATGAGGGACTATAGAAATCCTCCATGGGTGAGTGCACCCTCCACATGGGCGCTCCACAAGATGCACCCTTTCCACATCCAACAGTCAACCTCTCCAATGGAAGAAGCCATACTGAACCTCACCAAGCTTAGTGGGTAACTTTGTGGAAGCGCAGAAGACAATCAATGCTCAATTAAGTCAGAAAATTGACACTATGGAAAACATTGTGGACAAGAGAATTGATGGACTTCAAAGTGAAATGGAGCATAAATCGATTAACCTACAAGACGACATTTCAATGCTCACTAATCACAAAGATGTTCACCAAGAGGAAGTAAACCCAAGAAGAGTGCTCGATTGACACCATGCTGGAGGAGCAATGTAACAAAGAAAAGAAGAAACCTCCCAACGTCGACTTTCAAGGAGGGTATGAAAGGAAGAAATAGAAAAGCCCCAAAAGTCCATTGCCTAAGCAACAAACAGCCCACTACCAGAAGCACCCTTCGACCTAGTAGATACCACATGCCTCGCAAAGACACTCAAAACTCGAAGCACTGCCTCCCAAAGCTCATGCCACCATCACCGCCAGGCAAAACAAACACTGAAATTAGTGGCCATCGCTGAGCGCTTTGCCACTACATTAAAAGACATGCTACGCCATAGCATTGCATGGCACAACTAAGAGTCTGCGTCGGTTCTGACGAGCACCCAACTCGCATATCCATAAGCTCCACAGCTCCAACAAATTTCCAAAGGCATAAAAATCGGTTCGGGGGACACAGCCCCACTCCTTTTGTTTTGATTTTGCTGTTTTATTTTATTTTATTTTGATTTAGTTAATATTTTTAGATTTTCTAATCTTTAGCTAATTCAGGTTCAGCTTAATTTTTCAATTTTATGTAATTTTCCTTAACTTTTCTCGTGTTTATCTTTGCAAAGTTTACTAAATTTTTTGTGCAAAAATACAAATTTCGTAACTTTAGAAAATCAATTGCAACAAAGGTGTGCTTGTTTTCCCACTGTTTCATCTTTTTGCCTCTTTGTGATTTATGTATATATATATATATATATATATATATATATTAAAAAATTGGAAAAAAATAAAAAATTCGCATGTTTATGGTACTGCAACCCGCGAATTTTCTTCGCAGTGTTACGAAACCTCCCGATTTTGTTTCGCCATAACTTTTCATCCTAACTCCGTTTTAGGCGTTTTCTTTGCATCACAAAGCTTGCAGAAAACAGAATCCAAATATAGCTAGAAAGAATACTTTGAAATTATTATATGTAATTTTTAAAAATGGTCCAACTGGTCACTTTTTTTTCCTCTCTCTCTCTCTCTTTCTTCTCCTAACTTGTTTATATGAAGCCCAAATGAGTGAATAGTGTGTCGAGAAAAGATCATAAGTCTGATATCCAACAACGAGCACATCCCATTTGAGGAGGTAGCACTCTTCCTCTCTAACTTTCCAATCCGAGCCCCATTGCGACAATGAGACATTTTGTCAGTGGAAAGTTAGCGTAGGAAGTGGCAAATTTATGTTTTTATTTTTATTTTGAGGTCATTTCAGGATGTTCAAAGGGTTTGTCGGTTTTCTTCTTTCGTAGTCGTTATACTCATACAGTTTTTCTTTTCAAAAATTGCACCAATTTCAGGTGTTTTACCTAGTTTGCGCTTGAAAAATTGAAACTTTGTCTAACTCGCCGATGTTAGAGTGATGCCATGCCTAGTCGAGCGGATGATTAGTCAATCCTCGATAAAAGCTGACCTTTTCTTCCATCTTTAGCTAACCACACACAAATACATAACGCCTTTCACCAATAGGTCGAAAACCGCTACCTCCTAAACATTGTAAAACCTACCCTAGTTTCGTTGACCACTTGTAATAGGTTAAGGACCTTCATGAATAGAAGGCCAATGTGTCTTCCAAAATAAAAGACGAAAAGAAAAGCAAAAAGAAAAAGAGTTAAAAAGAAGAAAAAATTGCAACGCTTGTCTTGAAACCTCGAAAGCACTCCAGCCCGAGGGATATATGGTGAAAGCCATTAAAGCCCGGTGCCCTAAACCAACTGGTTGGGAGTCACCGACTCTAGTGCTCGCTACACTGGTGGACGGGTGGAGCTTAGCAAGTCAGAATGAGTCTCGAACCATTCCTGAGTCCGGGTGAAACTTGAAGAGTTCGTGGCCAAAGACCCTTATGACTTGATGCCCTAAGCCTTAATTGGTTGGGAGTCACTCCAGGATCCTCGCTACATGGACTTTGGTGAGGTCGATTCCTCAGCATTGCACCCTACAACACAAAAAGAGTTGTGGAATAAGAGTGGGTCTCCGACTCCATTTAAGTCAAGTTAGCATGCTAGGTTGTGGCGTAGCTCACTGGGGTTGAGAGGCGGGGGCCAAGTAGCTTTATTGTCGAGACTCCGATCAAACAAACACTTAGATTTCGTGAAGTTCCTCGGTTGTGTCATCAAGAATGAGACTCTTTGACACCACTAGAGACCATTCTCGAGATAGTTATCACAAGTTTCTGATTCTCATTATGGTTGCCTTACATTTTCACAACCTTTGAACTACCAATTTTTGTTATTTGCTTGATACTTTTTCTTTCTTTCATTGCTAAGGACTAGCAATGTGTAGGTCAGTGATTAGTGCCCAAAAGCTATTTCAACTTACTATTATAGGTTTTGAGTGTTTGTAGGCAATCATTCTAATTAACCCGACTTGCAGAAGCATTGTTGTCCCTACTATTCTACGTATCGTATTTTGTAAGGTGGACTTTGCGCTTTTGCTAGCTAATTATGCCAAACTTATCAAGTCAATTCAAACACGAAGAACCCGAGTTGAACTCATCAAGCAGATCATCCTAAAATATACATAAAAAGTGAAGAAACACCACTACAGAAAGCTTCTCCCGCAAGTTAATCGCATACGCCTCCTGATTGTTCATCCCGCAGCCCCTGCTCTCCCCGCATTTCACGCATTTGTTGTTTTTGCTACACTTTGGTTTCTTCCGATATTAACCTTCAGACACTAGTTTCATTTTTTTTTGTAATTTTCCTTGCTCTGAGCCGTATATGTTTCTGAGTCAGGTTTGTATAAAAACTCACTTCACTGAATACGCAGAGGCGCTTCGTAGCCTTTCTCCCATTTTCTTTTCATTTTCTTTCCCCTTTCTGGCCAAGTAAACACTCCTCCCCGAGGATGACAACTCGCAGGGGATGGTCAGTTAGGACCTCTTCCTCCTTGGAAGAGGAGGGCTATCAGCAATGGTTTTAAGGTAAACTTTGGTTCCCGTTTTTTCTTAATATAAGGTTTTGACGCTTTGTTCCTAAATTTGCAACTCTAGGTTTAAAGCTTAATGTATTTCCTTCTTGCCAATACTTGGCAAGCTTTTAGGGTTCGGTGTATTCTTAGCTTTAGATACACTGATATCCATTAGTTGCCCTTTACGAGCCACTGGAGGTAGGTTAAATGCTGGATTTCAACTTTTTAGGTAAAAATCTCTTAAGCATGCTCTTCCTAATGTGTATTTGATAAACTTTTTGGGTTCAATGGATACTTTCACTAGATTCACTGACATGCCTAGTCAGTTGTCTCCTATTAGTTATTGAAGGGTAGGCTTGAGACATGTTTTCACTATAGGAGCCATAAATGCTAAATAAATGCTTTCTATCAAAAGGAAAATTATTAGGGTTTAGTTTTTAAAGTTAAATGAAGATCCGGTTCGGGAGATGACTATATGTCATCCTCCCCAACGTGAGGAAATGAACCCAGGGACCTCTCATTTGCCTTAGGACCTCAAACCAATAGCCCAATGCTTTAAGGAGTTCTTTTTCTTATTTTTCTTCATTTTATTTTCAGCCTGTAAACAACCAATCCCCTGTTTTTACCAAATCCTGAAATCCAAATTGAAATTCACCATTTTTGAATCACTGCAAATCATTTGTACAAAGAAAACTCAATTCTCAGGTTCTACCCTAGACCACTATACTGTAGTAGCTTGACTACGGCAGTAGGATTTAGGATATAAATATTGTTGATTCCGACACCCCTACTGTGGCACGAATCAATATGCAACAGACATTTAACATCAATGACTAAAACATACCTTTTTCCTTTAACAAGAAGGGATAGTTGGCACGCATAGTGTCTTCGTGTTCCCATGTTGCCTCATCTTTTCCACGATGCTACCACAACACCTTCACTAGCTTCACGGTCTTGCTTCGCAAAACCTGATCCTTACTATCCATGATACGCACAAGTCCCTCTTTGAAGGTCCCATCTTCATCAACTACAAGCTCTCCTCAATCCATCACATGAGCTCATCCAGCGATCTTGAGCATGGAGACACTGGGATATCATGTACACCGATAAACTCAAATGACAAGCCAACTGCATGCAACCGTACCCACCCTCTTGAGTACCGCAAAGGGCCCAATATACCTCGGTGATAGCTTTCCATCAATTTAATCCGACCACTTCATCTAAGCATCACCTTCAAGAAGACACATCACCCACCTCAAACTCTGTGAGGTCGCTATCGTCAGAGACAGCTCTTCTACCTGCTCTAAAGTCGTGGAGAAGACGTTGCATCAAATCCACCTTCTCAGGTGTCCCCTAACCAACCCTGCCCGTGGGTGGTTCTTCTCCACATCCTCATCCAACAAACCCGAGATTCACATGGCCTCCCATATAATGCCCCATGTAGCCATCCAGATGCTCGCCGATAACTACGTTGTAGGTGAATTCCACCAAGGGTAAATTCCTCTCCCGACCACTCTGAAGATCCAGGACACATGCCCATAGCATGTCCTTTAACGTCTGGATGGTCCTCTCCTCGATCGATCGTCACTGAGGATGAAAAGTTGTGCCATCATCAACTCGTGTCCCCACATGGCTCGAAACTCTCCAAAATGAGTTATAAACCTCGATCCCGATCCGATATTTATGTGATATTTATACTCCATGTAATCTGAACTGGTCTCGTATATACAACTTGCAAAATTCTATAGTGTGAAGGCTGTCCAGATAACCATTAAAAAGTAAAATACTTAGTGAGTTTGTCCACCATCATCACACAATATACCATGTCACATGTCCATGAGTCAGTCCACTGATGCAGCTCCACTTCCACTTAGCTACTCCAACAAAAAGTCAAGAGTGAACCCCGATGGTCTCGGGTGCTCACTTAATTGCTAACACTGGTACCTAAGAACGAATCTCCGATGTGTTTCTTCATCCCACTACGTTAATACTGTAGACGTAGACGTGATACATCTTCACACCATACACAAAATGAGAGTACGGAACTCCCGAGGATCTTCTCTCTCTCAAATCTTCTCAATCGGGAACAACAACCCGTTTCCTTCATACTAAAGACTACCATCCGAGTGCATGGTCCAAATTTCTTTCGCCACTTGTGTACCCGACTGCATTCTCGATCCCCGATGGACAATATCTCACACCCGTCCCTATGACTCAATCACTCTTCCCAAGTAGTGGAAGTTACGAGCCATTAAACTCCCAACATACCCTGCTTGATGACCTGGGGACAGGCTCAACCTGTCCCACCGTCTCTGGCATCCTGGCCATTCCCTGTGAAGCCACACTGAGCCAACACTCCTGATGACTTCTACCGAGTGCATCACCACCACACTGGGCTTCACTAGATGGTAACGAAAAGAAAAATCAATATCCTCCGTGATACCCATCCACCCGCATCGCTGTTGAGGTCCCCACTGTAACGTACGACTTTGTGGTCCGAAACACCTAACTCGCTTCACTCGAGCAACACGGCGCCAAGCCTTTTAAGGCAAAAACAATGGCCGCAACTCCATTTCATGTAGGGTAACTTCGCTGTGGTTCTTCAATTGTTGAGAACTGATGCCCAAAAGTATTTTGAACCCTATTTATTATGTTTTGGAGTGCTTTTTAAAATTTTAACCACTCGATTAACTCAATTTGCACATTATGTCCTTATTATTCTTAATCGACGATTTGTGGCAAATTTGCGCCACAAATAATTATGCCAAAATTGTCGAATGATCCAAACACTAAGAATTCAAGCACAACCTCAAAGATTGCGCATCAAAGACCGTGAGAAAGAATAGCAGAAATGTAAGAAAATGGAGCACACAGAATGCTTTTCCGCGAGCATTAGGCATCCTCGCGCAGCACTGTTCCTCCAAAGAATTGCTCTCCGCGCATTTCACGCCTGCTTTTTTGTTACATTTTTTGTTTCTTCCTATTTTAACCCTTGTAATAGCTGTTTTGGTTTTTTTTGGTAATTTCATATACACCGAAAGACTTATATAAGCCTCAAACACATACAAACCGAAAGGACTTCACTTAATAGATTTGCAGGCGTGCCGCCGCTCTCATTTTCCCATTTTCTTTTCATTTTCTTCTTCTTTCGCTACCAAACACTCCTCTGAGGATGACAACTCAGTAGGATGGTTGGCTAGACCTCTTCCTCCTTGAAGAGGAAGGCTACTGACTTAGATTTGAGGTAAACCGACGGTCCTCTGTTTTTAACGTAGGCATTTATTTTCATTTATGTTCCTATCCTTCACTCTAGGTTTAAATCTCTTAGGATACATCTTTATCACTCCGCATTTGGCAATCTTTAGGGTCTATTGATGCTTATTGTTTGATTCAAAGATATTCATTAGTTGCCTTCTATTTGTTACTATAAGATGGGTACAGGAGGTAGGTTTTCACTGTCTAGGACCATGAATGTTTGTTAAATGCAAGTCTTCACTAAGCCATGCATGCGCTGGGTTACTCATGTCTTTACTTCCTGCCACCTTAGGTTAAAATCTCCCAGGCACACCCTCACTAACGTGTATTTAGCAAGATTTTTTGTTACAATGGATGCTTATCACTAGATCCCCTGTTATCCAGTTAGTTGTTTCCTATTAGTTACTGTATGGTAGGTTTTCGAGATATGTTATCACCGTTAAGGACATTTATGCCTAGTTAAATGCTATGTTTCAAGAAGGAAAATTTTGCCTAGGTTTTGAAGCTGGGTCGAAGATCCTGCCTCGGGAATGACTATATGTCATCCTCCCCAACCCGAGGAGAAAAGACCCGAGGACATGTTGGTTGCCTTAAAACCCTAAACCAGTGGCCTGACACTTCAAGGGGTTCTATTTTACATTTTTCTTTACTTATTTTATTTTTAATCTGCACCATCCAACTCCCCTGTTTTTACCAAGCCTTAAAATCCAAACCAAATTCATCGATTTTGGCCTTCACTGTTAGTCATTTGTGCAAAGAAAACTCATCTCTGAGTTCGACCCTAGAACCGCTATACTCGCAAAGAGCTTTGTTACTACAGCAGGGAGGAATCTAGGATACAAATATTGTTGATTCTAGCACCCCTACTGTGGCACGAATCAAGAACCATAAGTCACCACCCTCTCGGACTGCATCAAAACACATCCCAGTCCGTCCTTGGAGGCATCACAATACACTGTGTACCTCCGTCCCCGACTATCGACCGAGCTAAAGTGCTTCTCCTCACTTCTAGAATGCCCTCTCACACAAGTCACAGCGCAGATAACCTGGAGAAGTAACCCTCAATGAACCTCCTATAATACCTTGCCAACCCTAAGAAATTACGTATCTTGAAGACTGACTTCGATTTCTCCCAACTCATAACTGCCTCAACCTTTTCTAGGTCAACGGACACCCTCGAAGTCTATACCTCGAAAACTAATGCTCTCTCAAGGTCTGAAGAACGACCCTTAAGTAACCCTCGTGATCCTCCTTAGACTTTGAGTAGATCAAGATGTCATCCATGAAAACCACAACGAATCGATCTAGGTGGGGTTGGAACACTCTATGCATAAGATCCATGAATCCACCGGAGTATCTGTCAATCCGTCAAAGATCATTGTGAACTCAAATGTCACATCGCATTTTAAACGCTTTCTTAGGGATATCTGCCTCCCTAACTCTCAACTGATGGTAGCCGGTGTGGAGATCTATCTTAGAGTAGACCCGCACCCTCTCAACTAATCAAACAAATCATCATTATAAGGCAAAGGGTACCTATTCTTGGTAGTGACCCTATTCAACTGCCGGTAATTTATACACATCCAAAGAGTCTTGTTCCTCTTCGCAACAGACCGGAGCGCCCTAAGGTGAAGTGCGACGCCCCATCGAAACCCGTCCAACAATTCTGCAATTGGACCTCGAAGTTCCTCAGAATTTCATCAGCCATTCTATGCGAGTCATAGAAATAGCGATGCAATCGTGCAACTCAACAACGTAAGTCTATATCCCTATACCTGACGTAATCCCAGAGTTCATGGGCGAAAACATCCTCGTATCATAAATCACCTGAGGTAGATCCAACTCGCCTCACCTCGTCTTCCAAGGTAAGGTCAATAATCCATCCCATCATGCCCGCCAGAATACACGCCGCAAAGGAGCCATGCTTGTCCAAATGCAATATGGCAATATTCAGTGCATCTCTGTTATTTCTCTCATAATCATGATCACTGATGTGCCACACTGTCCATCCTCTAAGGATGACATCAAACTTGACATGTCCATGACCCTTGCATTCCACAGCTGAAGAATCCTGACGTGTCACAACTACCCATCCTAAGGATTACATCAAACTTCGACATGTCCGACTTGAAGTCCACAAAGGAGTAATCCTTTGAGATTCTAACTCACACTCGACATATCTGATCAACCCTCACCCTAGTTCCTAGGGGAGAACTCACATGTAATGGTTGTTCCAAGGCTTCAACCTCTAAGCCAAAATCTTTCACACATGATGTAGCAACGATTGAATGAGATGCACTAGAATCAAACAATACTCTCGCCATAAGCAAAGAGAAAGTACTTAAATAACCGATTGATTTATTACAAGCTCGCCCGAGGTGTAATGGTGTAGACACGCCGGGTCCCTACCGTGAGCCCCGCCCCAATCCTCACCATGCCCCAGCCATGTGGCCCTTCGGCTCGCGAAACAAGAGGTGTCAGGCAACATTGGACCGACATCGCTCTTCCTGCCCATGGCGGGGTAAGGTGAACAAACTTCATCTATGTATGCCCCACTATTGACTAGGACTATGGTGTCCCATAACTCGCTTGGCTTCCGAGGGCAATCCCGTCTCGCGTCCAGCCGGTGGCACTGAAACACTCCCCAGACCGGTCGGTTGGGGAGCTCCTAAAGTGTCTCCCATCTCGACATCATCCCGACTCCACTCGTGACGCCCAACCCCTAAGATGATGTCAAGTGAGGGTCACTTTTTTTTTTTTTTAAAACTTATAACCTTTACACTCACATATTCATATAATGTTAAATACCAACTTGTATTACATTATGTAGCAAATTTCATTACAAAATATAATTACAAGCTCCAAATATGGAAACACCAACATCTACTATATTTACATTGGTTACAAAATTATTATACAAAATAGACCTAAAGGTCTTCCAATGGGCACCTACAGGTGGCCTTTGACCGCCGATGTGGGTTGTCCTGTCTCCTCCCCGGTTTCCTCTTCCGTACCTACACTGGGATTGAACACCCGTGCTGTTTTTACGCCAAGGGGGAATTATCACACATGGACGACTCCTCTATTAAGGGTCATCACACTTCTATACAAATGCATATAACACACATATAACATGTACGTATCTCCTTGTCATTTCTATATATACTTTTCATAACCAGCTACATTTCTTATCATCTTCCCGTATACTTTTCATGTAATCTTGTAATTTTTACTTCTTGTTCTTGTAATCAGATACTAATATCACATACAGTTACATGCTTCTATATTCTCTTCATATATTCTCTACATTTCTTGCATATAATTGGCTATTTCTTTATGTTTCATAATCGTACAAACCTTAGAAGTGGATACGTGAAACTATAATCCATGAGTCTGGTTGCGCTTATATTCACCGTATGAAACAAGGATCCATGAGGGCCTGGTGAAGGCTGTAACATATTATACCCGAAGGTATCATCACCGGTCCCCCGAGACAAAGGACTCATTCCATGAGGGCCCGAGGCGTCGCGGGTGACCTCGGGGCCACCTGATCCAAACGGGATCTATGTCATTGACCCAACGGGTCCCGATTTCCGAATATAACTGATATGCTGCAGACTTATTCTTCCTAATAGGCATGCCTATCTATCCCTCTACCAGTTCTGCTGGCAATCACCGTGGTATTTTATGCTCAAGATATATCTCATATTCCGAATAATTATTATTATTCGTAATCATATGTGATATATAAATACAATCATTTATTCATATCTTTTCATTTTTCATATCTCATTACATGCATAAATAACTATGCTTACCTTGTATGCTTATGAGTTATTTATGAATTCATACTAGGCATTCCTAATACAAATAACTATGGTTACCTGTACTACCCACTGCTTCGTGTTTTCTGAACTAATATGAGTTCCAATCTTATCAATCTGTCTATTGATGGATTCTTGACTCAATGGGATTTCCATAGAGTCCAAGAACACCCAAATCGGAGTTCAAACGAAGGAGTTATGACCTTCCGAAGTTGGAGGTCATGCACGCCTGACGAGTCGATTCGACTCCGACGAGCTGAGCCGGAAGGCGGACGAGCTGCTCTAACACCTCGGTCTGGACATCTACTATCCTCCTCAGGCATATGAATGTATTTCTGACTCAATGGGCTTCCATAGAGTCCAAGAACACCAAATCGGAGTTCAAACGGCGGGAGCTATGACCTTCCGGCTGGGAGGTCGCGCGCAGCCAACCGACGAGCTGACGAGTCGCGGCCGGGCGACGAGCAATCGGCTGACGAAGTAACGCTTCGATCCAGCACCGCTCGACGAGCACCGCTTGACGAGCATTGTTTGACGAGCACTACCGCTTGGACGGCACTACCGCTTGATCGTACCGCTTTGATCGAGCACCGCGAACGAGCAATCGTTGACGAAAGATCGCTTGACGAAAGAATCGCTTGACGAGTACCGTTGGACGCACTACTCATCCATTTGACTGTTCAAAGTAAAAAGACCATAACTTGGTCCATAGGGGTCCGAATTGAGAAATTCAAAAGCCTAACATCAAGTTCATTGATGTGGCTACACTTCACAGAAGGACTTACTGCCAAATTCTCTTATTTCTAGCCCAAAATCCGTTCTAAGATCCGCCACGTGATATGGTCGACACAGAGCATTTTCTCGGTCTCAACTTGCAGCAACTGTGAGTCTTCTCAAACACATATTTAGGAGCCTTAAAGCTCTCTCTCAACTCCAACCCTCACATGAAATGAGTTTAGGAGTTCCCTTAAACCCAAAACCATACACAAGATAGAGGGTTCTAAACCATGTATCTAAACTTTCTAGTCCAAACTAGACTTCCCATACTCCCATAGTTTCCATACAAAACATCGTACTAAATTGCATACAACCTAAGACGCTATAGAGTTCATACAATATCTACTACCTTACTTTTCTATATCAAATCATAGTTCCATACCAATACTCAAATTTAATAATTCCATACCTGGTGGATCTTTCTTTTCTTCTTCCTTTTCCTTCTTCTTCTTCCTCTTTCTCCTTTCCTTTCTTTTCTTTTCCATCCGCATTTGCTCTCCCTTTTTCTCCCAATTCTCAAAAATAAGATATTTTGGTCTTATCCCTTTATTTCTCTTTCAATCAAAGGAGGAAACCCTCCTCTTCCTTGGTAAGCCACTTGTCTCTTCCACAATTTTCATCCTTATTTCATCTCTAATATCTTTCTTTATTACTCTGGGTCCTTCAACTCTTCTAATACTTTCATAAAATCATTTATAATATTTTTACATGCCTAAATCTTCTTTATTATTTGTAATTTAACTTATGCATATTCCTACTTTTGTTTTTATCTTTATTTTATTCCTAATAAATATACCTTTACGTTTATTATACCCCAAAACATGTTATAAAATTGTTAGGGTATAATTTGGGGTGTTACATAGCCCCGTAGCCATGGTCCCTGTTTTGAAACCTCATGATAAGTCCTCTGGGCTTCTTTCCGAGCTTGGAAGAAGAGAGTTGATTCCTCCTTCCTTCACTCAAGACGCGATCCCGATGCTTTGCATCACCACTTCCTCTTTTATGGCCATAGTTGTCCAACTATTGAGTCCATATCTTCGTAGGAGAGTCCCATTAATACTACCTGGATGGATAGTTTCAAACCATCCTTAAATTTCCTCACTTTGGCCATGTCCGTGGCCACATAATCATCCGTGAAACGTGCTAATTCAATGAACTTAGCCACGTATTCGAGCACCGTCATCGTTCCTTGTTTCAACTCTAGGAACTCCCTAGCTTTTGCATGTCATGTAGATGTCGTAGAGAAATATTTCGCTCACCAAGAGCTCACAGGCTTTCTCCCATGTCATCGCCTCCAAGTTCGAGGCTTCAATTCAATCCCACCATACTTGGGATTCACCCTCTAGTTGGAATGCAACTAGCCTTATTCTCGTGGCCTTGGAGGTGATCCCCATAGCCTCCAAAATCTTATCAACTTGCCGGAACCAATGATCGGCTTCCATCAATTCCCCTCCTCCCTTGAAGGTTAGAGGATGATGTGCCTTAAACCTATAGAGGTTACTTGGTCCTCCCTGGCCCACATTTGTACTAGCCTGTGCAATGGTGGTAGCTAGAACGCCGTCCTCGTGCAACAGTAGTACGCAAAGACTAATAGCCTCCATGAAGGCTTGTTGGTCAAAGGTCGGTGGTGGTTAGTTGTTGCCCCGTCCACCGCCTCTACGTCCTCTTCCTCGACTTGCCATTGTTGACCAAACTATATATACAAATTTATGACACTATTACCAAAGGACTATTATCTAATATCCACAACTAAGTGCTCCAAAATTGTTGGACCAAACTATATATACAAATTTATGACACTATTACCAAAGGACTATTATCTAATCCCAAAACTACGCTAAAAACTTGATATGGACCAAATGATATATGCAAATTTATGACACTGTCACCAGATGTGTATTATCTTAATCCCAAGCAATAATGCCATAAACTTGTTGAGACCATTTTTCATATGTATGAAAAATGGAATTGTTTTCTCATGTAAGATGACTCGTTTAAAATTTGTGTTTATGGTCTCAATCACTATAAGTACATAGGTCATACAAGTAATAAAAGTGGATATTAAAAGTCCAGATATCATTCCCACAAGGACAGATGATAAATCAAAAGACTAATTACCCCAACTACTCAAGATCATTACTATTTGGACTCCATTGATATGATAATAAGAGGACTTAAATGTAGTCCTAGACGAAAATCTTTAAATATATGTTTAAAGTTTAATAAAGTGGGAATTAGGATTCACTGAGTGAGACAAAACTGGATCTGATCGCTTAATAATCATCTCTCGCATCATTTCAATTTTAGCTCACCCATCAATTTGAAAACTAAGTTTGTCAAATATGTGCAAGGTAGTATGGTTTGATTTTCCCACTACTTTTTTCTCTGATTAAAATTCAT
Organism: Tetrastigma voinierianum; assembly: GCA_016808115.1. Lineage (NCBI taxonomy): Eukaryota > Viridiplantae > Streptophyta > Magnoliopsida > Vitales > Vitaceae > Tetrastigma > Tetrastigma voinierianum. The sequence goes on from JAEQBH010008653.1 coordinate 78,040, forward strand.
ATTCATTTATGAGACATGATTTTAATCGCTTACTTGTAATATATAACCCTCTTTCTAAGAATCAAGTATTTTTCCTTTTCAGTATTTCATACTGCATCTAGGACTAGAAGAATTTTGCCTCAGAGATGATTCTGCAAGCCTTCTCCTCCAATTTGATTAACACCTCATCCTACACACTTCTGATGCAAATCTCTATCTACTTGATTAGATCTCAACAATGATCATAATTAATTCATCGTAAGAGGAGAAACCTTCGAGTGATTAGACATATACTTCATTCAACCTATCTCAACTTCTATAAGTAAGTTGGTGATCTTATCCGAGTAATCCTTCTCAAAGTTCATTAGAGTTCCATAGTATTAGTCTACTATACCACAAGGAATTGTTCTACACTCGTGATTCTCCATCTCTATGTCACTCGAGGGCTTCCCCGGAAATCATATAGACACAAAGATTTTGCATTGATACAAGGTACTAGGGGCACCTAGAACAAGTAAATTTATAAACAATACCAATAAAATAAATTCAAGAATTTTAATTAAAGCTTCCTTCCTCCTTATTCAGCAAAATGACAATCATCAAAGACCCATTTCCAATGAGCTCATCTTCTCAAAACCTGGTTTACTCATATCAGTGACTAACTAATCAGGAAAATTCGTTGAAATTATAAACAAACTCAAATAAATGAACCTGTAAACTTTCCAACATCCATTTAAATCGACGCACGAAAAGAAGAATTTATAAAGAAATACCAAATAAGCCGCACTTCGCATAATACCCAAATCCAAAAAAATTAAAGGAAAATAAATCACTAAAGAAAACTATATCAAGCTAATTTCTAATGAAATGGAAAAGAAAAATAAAAAATAAAAAATGTTCAAGAGTCTTCAACCAATTTAGAACCTGGAGCCCCGAAAGTTGCACATTGCCTCTAGAAGCGCAGATGATAGGCTTCAATGTTGGGCTTCACTTCATTAATCGTATCAGTGGATCCCCAAAATTTCTGCCTAAATCGTCTCTTTGTCGCGACATAAGAAAGCTCCGCTGCACAGAACCTCCAAATTTATCATTCCTCCGTCTTAACCCTCAAGCTTTTTTGTCACGACCTTTTCTCTGGGCTTGTTCTTGGTTTGTGTTGCGACATACTTTGTTGATGTCACGACATAAATTTCTTCGGTTAGGCCTTGTTATCGTCACGACAAAAAATGCTCAGGTCACTAGACACCAAACCTGCTTACACCCAAACTTCTCATTTGTCTCTAAAGTCCGGGTCATGGCATAATTCTCTCTTTGTCGTGACAAACAATTGTTTTTCAACCTGGCAACTTTGTCGCGACATAGTTGCCTTAGTCGCAACAGGATTTCTTTAAGTCCTTAGCAATTTTCTATCACGACAAGAACCTTTAGTCATGAATAATTTTCCTTCTCTGGTTCTTGTCACTTGCCGAAAGGTTTGTCAGTACATAGAATTACTTGTTATGGCAATAAATTTGCCTGGCCATTCTCAAGTCTTCTTCAATTTATGTCGTGACCTACTTTTCTCTTATCACAATAGAATTTTATCATTCCTTAGCTTTTATTGTGGCGACAGAAAACTTCTTTGTCACGACACAGGTTTTGCCTGCAACTCTTGATTATGTCGTGACAAGAAGTTTCTTTGTTTCCATTCTTCTTGTGTTGCTCTTCAGCATCTTGTCGCGATTGTAATCTACCTCCTTCATGTTTTGTCTTATGAGAAATAATCTTGTCGCGATAGAGATCAGGTTGCCCCCTCGGGTTGTGAATTCTGACTGTTATGTTACAACATGATTTCCTTGAGTTGGCTTTATGATGGAAACTTTGTCGCAACATAAAAGCACTTGTCTTAGTTGACTTGTTTTGCCCTTCTGATATTTTCTATCGTGACATAATTGTCTTTTGTCTCGACAGAGTTCATCCATTAGTCTTCAGCTTTTATGTTGCGACAAAAAAAATAATACCGTGACACAATTCCTTCACCATTGACCTTAAGTATGTCGTGACAGATTTCAGGGTTGTCGCGACAACTTTCTTCAAAATCTTCTTCAAGTTCTATCATGATAGAAAATCCTACTGGCCAGCGACCTAGACGCTATTTTAGCCTCTGGCCTCACACTCCAATCTTTGTCGCGACGTAGATTACGGGTTACTACATAGCTCTCACCGTCAATTTTAGGTTGCGACATATAAATGTTGTGTCATGACACATCACGTTTTGTCCTCTTTTGCTTCTTTCCGTCGGGATTATCTCATTTTTCAATAATTTCGTGAAACACAAAGTCGAGGAATATTCCTACATTTTGGCATATAAAAATAGATCTTAAACTCGTTAAAAACATGTCGAAAATGATTAAACACTCATCAGCCATCTACACATTGTCAAATAGAAAATTGAGATTTATTTTCTTGTCTAACAAGTAGTGCATATGCCAACTACTAATAGACCTCAACATCCCGAACTATCCCGTTCGTTCTTTTCCTAAGCCTTAAGGTTATGTTTCAACTTCTAGTGTTCGTTCCTATATACATTTTACCATGTATATAATCTAAGACAACATACAACACTAACTTCATGTAGCATTTAGGCACAAAAACATGAAATGCAATAATAATGAATGCAATGGTCTAAATCCATGCCCAACAATCCCTAGGTAATCACACCTATGTCTCCGATGTACAAACTGACACCGTAACTTAACGAATCTAACCGACTCTGCACTCCATCCACGCTTCCCAGTATTCAGATACCTATGCTCCGATACCGTCGTGACGCCCAAAAACCCGGGGGTCCCGTTGACTAGCCGTCAACCTGTGGAATTTCTACCTTAGGTCATTGCTCACCCAAGTCTTGGTACCGGACTAGTACGAATTACTCATGGACATCGAGTTACTCGACACCACCTCGATACGTCTCTTCACCAAGACCCATTCATCTATTTAATTCTGCAATATATAATACATACTTTAATATTAAATCGTAGAGAGTCCGATCACGACCCTCTTACTATTATTACATACCCGACTATATTGGCAATAGTTTAAAATAATTTAATTACAATTCTTTTATACAAAAATACATGCTAGAAATAGTTTGTCCTATACACTTTTTACAAAAAGATTTATCAAGGCCACATGTCGGCCTTTTTCACAATCCATCAGTGTAGACCCTACACTTGAAAGGGTTGTCCTATAAAGGGTGAGCCACGCCTAGTAGAGAATACCTCCTATAAGGGCTACTCCGCACCTAAGTGCACATGCAATGTTCACTCAATATTTCACATTCACATTCCAATAAGAACATGCCAATTCTTATACTGAATCCCATACGCCATGCCACGAAACGACGAGAGATCTGGCTTCATGTTCAATGCGCCTGAGTCCTCATCGACTCCCTCATACAACCCCTAAGCCCTTGTGTGATAAACCGTCATTCTGGATGACATCCAATGATCATTTTCAAAATAGATTTCATTTGTTTAAAAACCAAAATCTTTTTAGATGATACATCACAATGATCATTTTATATTCAAAACCATGCGCCTTTTTATGGATAGTGTGATTTTGGTGTCACACTCAGTTCAGAACTTAGACACTTGATGCTCTTCACCGTTGTGGACTATGTTTGACCATAAATTAACGGGTCTTTTCAATTGACGAACTGGTTTCACTTCTGTCGATACCTAGCACACATTTTTTGCATTATTTATTCAACCGTACACTCTCTACTGGATCGCTATCCCATTTAATGAGCTCACCCAAATCAAACATACCAAACTTAGTGTCGATTCATTAAGGCGATGAAACCTCAGGCATATGCAATGCAAGATGCTATCAAGATGTTATACTCATCATGTCATGATAATGAATTGCTACATGGATAATTACCAATCCCCACCTTCAATGTATCTGTCGCTTGATAATCACATCACCCGTATATGACTCAAGATACATCATTTCCTATCCATGTTAATATGTCATACACGATATATAAACATTCACATTCAAATATGTCATTCTATGATCACAAATGACACACAAGCAAGCCATGTATCGTCACGTAACAAAAACTTTGCTCGAAAACTTGCTACCGAAGTCGTAAAATATTGACTACCCTCCGAGGCTTACCTTCGATAACGCCTGGAACAAGCCATGGTCCTCATCCGTGATCTACTGGATTCATTCTCCAAGGTGCAATTCTTCAAAATCTTCCTTGGAAATTCCTTTCACAAACATTTTCGTTTTTCTTTCTTTCAATTTCATGTCATGCACTCACTCCCATTTTAGTGGTGCCCCACAGCATACGGAATGCACATGTCAATCCTAACAACTCAAAGTGCACATATAAACATTTATATACTAACATAATTAATCCACATAAATTCCATGTTATGCAATTCAAACACAATAACATCAAAAATGGTCACATGGACTAATTAACAAACACAAGGAATTCATTTTGAATCACTCAACATCAGCAAAATCACACCAAAAATCATGTCACTCATTCATGTGAAATGCTGAAAAACCCCGGCTGCATCGCTCGTGGCCACAACAATGAGGATCTCCTCCACTCCTGCCTCAAATGTTTTGAGACCGAAACACGGCTAACCAAGCCCCGTAACATCCCCAACCATTTACATGGCCTAGCCAAAGAATAACACGAGAGGAAAAGATCCTCACTCTCTTGAGTTGCCTTAACTCCACCAAACCTGTCCACGCCGTAACCTCGCCACAGAATCTATTTCTTGCTTCGTCACAGAACCGATGGTCCGAACGTGTCAAGAAATCTAGAGAGTATTGTCTTCCTCTCTCTAAAATCAAAACCCCACCTCCTCGCACGCTTTCGCCGACATTTGTCTCCAAACGGTTACATTTAACACTATTGCTATTTTGTCTCATTCTCATTAACATTTAATTAATTCCACTTGTGTCATTTTTCTTGATTTTTTTGACACATGGCTTAATCTAAGTCATCTATCTCATCCTCTCTCTCTAATCATTAACACGTGTCACACGGGCAAGATCTAAGAGACTTTGTCAATGTCACATGTCTTTCACAAGCCGCTTTACAAAGACTCCAACACCCAAGGCTCCCGAAAAATGTGAAATCTCTCATTCCTAATTCACTTAAATTCGACTTGTTAGCCAGATTCACAAGACCATTTCCAACGTAAAATCCGCTTGGCCATCCGAGATCAAAAAATTGGTTTTGACCAAAATTACCATTTTGCCATTTTTCAGAAAATTGGAATTTTCTCGGGTCTTACACTAGCAAGACATTATAACTACCCAAATCAAGTGAATTGATGACTCAAACTACCATAGTATGATATTAGTCCTTTGTTACATTATGTTCTTCGATTACAATAAAGCATGGATGAAGTCATCTTTATACAACTTAATCAAGCTGACCAAAGTAGATCACGGATTTAAACAAATGATATTGATAACTCCTATCAATCTTATTCTAGCACGCTGCATTTCGCCTCACTTATCAAGAGGCCAATAGACATCTCACTCAATTAAGAGGCCGGACAAATTCCTTCACTATCACTAACATTCTCCACATTTGCCGCATGCCTAACTATAGCCTCAGATACCATCCTATTAAAGACGCCATTGAGCTTTTACATCAATATATTAAGTTCCTCATATAGGAATCCATGGTGCATTCAGGTTTAAGGACTCAAATACTACTCACGCATTGAGAATTAATGACACATAATCCATGTAGATTTCATAATGGTCATTTGATAATATGCAACATGTATTTATGTTCTGAGTAACATCTTATGTTCAAGATCGAAATATGGTTTTTCTCGGGAAAAACATATTACTTTACTTCATTATTCCCACAATAATGATCGACTATGGACTATTTAGAATAGTGTTCTATGCCTTAAGGTTTTAATGGCTGTCACATACTGATGACATAAAGAGGAGCCAACTATTCAAGGATTTGATTTTATCAAGTTAAACCACAATTTAAATAACAGATAAAATGATAAATGCCTCATGTATATAAACATATAATGACAATGTATATGCCATTGGGCTAGAGCATATCACTAACAGATCCTAGAACCACTATGCTATAGTAGTTATGCTATGCTAGTATGAGGTATTAGGTTATAAATTTTGTTGATTAATACCCCACATTAGAACCCGAATCCACACGCCTGGGGCTCATAACATGGACACTCAGAGCTCCCACTAAACTAGTTATGCCACATTTAGCCCAAGCGATATTAGATTTTGTCCCCGGACTCATTACTCATTAGTTATACACCCATATACACTCTTCATGACATTTTCACTATGCTTAGAGATTCCTGAGTAATGATTCTAACAAAAGGCCTTAGGTATACTCTCCCTTTATTAAGAATGACGAATCCATTGTTGGCTACTCAATTACCTTTGAACACCTCAAGATGTACTTGATCATCACCTTATGAGCGACCTTTGAAAGGTAACAAGGAATGAAATCTAAGTACAAAATCAACATCCAAGATATCCTTAAGTATCTAAAGTCTAAGGTGTCGTGCCCCCGAGCTCGACCGACGGGTGAACCGGATCTGGGGACGCATACCGTTTCAAAACCATTTGTCAAAACACATTTCATATAAACATACTTATATATGAATATATGATATCATTACTAATACATTCATTAATATGAGAAATATACATCATATCATTTCAAGGTGCCCCATATTTATTCTTTAGTACAACATATTGATACAAAATGACATTTCATGCCTTTGCAACATACATTTACAAAATATTATTACAGTTCACCCCTTTTTCACCCCAACAGTAAAATACATTTCATGAAGATTTATACATATTTGATTTCTATACAAAATAATTACATGATATCATGAAATGTAGTGGTATGCATGAAACGGAGTATTTACGCATACTCCAAACTGTATGACGGTGACTCTATGCTCGGTCTTCGGCCTGCTACTATCTACACGGCACTACAAGGTGGAGAATTTAACGCGCTTACATTTTCATGTTTAGTGGTTCTTTACGTTTCTATTCTCATTTCATACAATCAATACAACATATATATGCACATATAAACATATAAATAACATTGTCTATATGCATCAATTAATCATCTCAATTACATCCAATATGTTTATTTTCAAACAACATTTCGGCATTTGTTAATGTGATCCATGCATATATATATATATATATGATTTTATAATAGTTTAACATACATTCATTTTATCTTGCATATAAAAACATAATGATCCACACTTTTCATGTTTGCTTATACTAGTATTTTTGTCAAAACTCAATTCACACACTTACACATTTGTTAAATCTCTTAAAATGAATCTAACCAAAATTTTCTATGACAGATAACGGAATCACCAAGACTGTCTCATTGGGCTAACATTTTACATATTAATTAGTCATAAAGTTATTAAATTATATTCACAAGAATTCCACAATAACGCAAGTTTACAACCAATGTGCCTACTTTACCACTATGTTAACTATCTCGATTAACTCCATTTTAAAAACCAATTTATTCAAAGTCAATAATTCTTCATACAAAAGTTACACATAATCTTATAGAAACACTATCTTACATTTGGCCATAATCCAATCACTTTTTCTTCGTTTTAATTCACTTAACACATGAGTTTTACACACTATTTCAATTACACCAAACCTTTAACAAATTTGGAAACATAATTAAAACACATACATGTAGTGTAATTCTTGCACACACACATTCAGCTACACATGATTCATGCATTAACATACACGCCTTCCCTTTTCAGTGTTAATCCACTTGAGACTTCAATTAACCAACACCTAAACCATTTTATTTATGGTTCAAAACTGTATACATGCGCATTTTATATCAACACTTAAAGTTTGATGACAAAATAAACACAACATCGAAACAAGAAGAGAAATGTGAAGAACAAACTAAAAGGGTTATCGATTCTTGACTCCTATTCCTTGAATCCTGATCTTAGCTCAGGTTTTATCATCACCAGCCCCTAATCCATCACAAATACATCACAATCAGAGAAAAAACAAAGAAAAATGTCATGCTGTGGCTTCGTTCCTGCTGATTTCTACCAATACACCTTCACTTGCAAAATTTTATAGGAACAAATGAGCCATATTTTACCCAAACTTCCTTCAAGAAAATGATAGCTCTATGAGTCTATTTTCAGTAAAAATAGGAATCATCACATTTGGATCATTGCAAATTAACTAATGCCTAAAACACCAAAAAGGTACCAAAGAGAGACAACTCAAAGAGCCTACCCGTATTTTCACTTTAGTTTAAAAAAATAGGACTAGGTTAGGTTTTCTCTCTTGGTACCTTCTATACTTTTGCAGTCTACATCTTGTGGTTCTTTCCCAACTTGAATCACTCAATTTGACATCAATGGTTGCTATGACCAAAACAAAAACATGACACAACCCATAAATTTTCTTGTTTCTAGACTCGTTTGTCCATCTCGAAACACCAACATGGTCATATTTCTCGATTGCTTTATGTCTTTGTTTCTTCTAGAAATTTTCAGCCATGGGTCTTATGCAATCGATCTCCAATTGAAATCATCAAATTTTGAGGTCAAGAGGCCAAGTTACAACCAAAACAAATACATGAGTTTTTGAAAAAAAAACTTTGACAACAATTTCCTTTAAAACCTATACATCTCTTTTTACACTTCTTGGTCTTTAAGACCCCACAAGTTAACAAAACCAACCTAAAGCAATACAACTCCAATTCAAAAACAAATTACACAAAGATGGAAGAATTAGGTTCTCCCTAAGCACAAAAACAAAATGAGTTAGGACTTTCCTAACAATCAAAAGGGAGAATCCATACAACCCAAATCCAAATCAAAACAAACATCAACCCATCTCTAACAAGTATAACACAATGAGAAGAGTTAGGTTCTTCCTAGTCTCAAACATGAACAAATAGGAGTTAGGATGGTTTTCTTAACTCTTTGATTGAAATACTTGAACCTAGCTTCCTTTGATTCTCTTGATCAAACAAAACCTTGAACTAAATGGAGAGATAGCAAACCCTCAACTGACTTCTCTTCTCCTTCACGTAAACCCTAGCCCCCAAAGTGTGAAATGCCCAATTCTAAGACCAAATTTGGTCTTATCTCATTTCACGATAAGACCTTGTTTGGCAATCTCTTTTGCTTAAGTTTTCATTTTTGCATTAAAGTCCTTCATCATTTATATTTGAAATTCATTTATCACATATTCAACTTTAACATGTATTCTTCTAGCTTTATGACCCTTGAGTCCTTAATGCGACATTTTTTATATTTTACTCTTAACTCTTGTATTAATTTCGGTTTTATCTTTTTTTCTCACTTAATATTTAAGTTTTCGGAAAAATGCAAAATTGAACTTATTTTATACCCTAAATATGTTATAAAACTATTAGGGTATAATTTTGGGTGTTACATAAGGATACTTGCACCATTGTTATGATGAGACAATCATCTACATATAATAGATAATCCATATGATTGTCTCATAGCAAGTCTCCGATGTACATAACTACTCTTAGCAAACATTCACATATCAACTCTAAGCAACTCATGATCATATTTTATAAAATCAACTACTTGATCAAATCAGGGAATATGACATGTGCTAGTCTGTCTGAATAAACAATATCCAATCTTATCGATCCTATGATTAAAGATAATTTAGACACTATCATAATTGCACATGATAAAAATTTTACCATCATAATCTCATCATGATTTCCTTAATGCTGTCATGAACTTCATTAATTGATTTAAGAATGCTATCAATTCATTTAATAAATGAACATCAATATAATGAAGATGCCTAAAATAACAACATAAGACATATAATAAATGTTAAAGGTAATCGCTTTTAAAGCACTTTTCTAACACTTACAAATGTGGATAATCGACCTCACAAGAAAAAGGGCGTTTTGGAAAGCTCCTAGTGTACATTGGATGACAACATATTTTTGGGAGAGTTTTCCCCGAAGTATTAGCTCAAATAACTTTTATGCATATTCTTTTAATTCTCCCTTTATTTATTTATTATTATTATTTTTTGTAACCGTAGTATGCAGATTCACTATGAACTAGGTCTCAACCGCCAACTGGCGCTAAGTTTGGAACGACTCTCTGTTCCTCTCTGTATCTTCTCTTCGTGGGAATGCGAACCAGAAATCAGTCCAAGCAGCAAAACCACTCGTCTGGTAAAAACCTAACCATACACGTCGTTCTTCTTGCTTTTTGTTTGGTTGCTCGGGAACTTAGGAAGAAAAGAAAAGAAAAGAAAAGGAAAGAAAATAAATTTAACCTAAATGGGTATTGAAAACAGAGCAACTTAATTAAATTGATTTCTTTACTTCAAGGCGGGTCAATCCAAGTCTTCTGACTCTGTATCTCTTGTGCAATGGGTTTGTTTCTCTATCATTCTTTTTATGGTATTCGGCAGATAAAGACGATGCAACGAATTCGCAAATGATGGAAGTGGTATGTTTTAAAGCTTCCACATTTGTTCTGCTTTAGTCTTTTTTATGCCCTTCTCAGATTATGAATTTAATCAGCAATTGGTTTCAGGCACTCTTGCTGAAATATCTCGGGAGGCTGTTGGGAAACTTAAGACGAGCTAACCTCGCTTAATGTCAGGATTAGGAACAAGATAGCTGCCTCAACAATGTGAATCTACCGGCTTGGTTAGTCCTTCAACCCAAAGTCTTCGCTCATTTGTTCCCATTGAGGATCCTGGTCCATGTTGTGCTCAGGCTAAGCTTTGTCCAAAAATGTAGATGTTAAACTGAATTCTCATTTTCTGGATTTTGCTTCTTTTGGGTTATCCAGTTGGAGCTATCAAAATAAGGTTAATTGTTCTTTCTTTGTATTTACCAGTAGCAATCCCATGTTCATTTTTATTTTATTCTGTTTCCTTTTTCCAACTAAAGAGTGGGTCAAAAAGAAGTGAGATACAAGACAGAGATGGAAGGGTCACATGGAATGCTTTAGATAGTGAAAGTTGTGGCAAAAGTGCAATAGGAAGAAGCGTGTTGGAAAAGGAAGATGGTGGGAAAAGTTCTCAGGACACATTTTTAAACAGTGGAGAAGAAATAGTTGAATCAGATTGGGAAGATGGGACAATTCCGACCCTGGATTCTGTAGATAATCATCAAAATGCTGGGATTAAGGAGGTGACCGTTGAACTTAGTGGGTTACCGGATTCTTCTCATCATAAGCCAATTCGTCGAGCTTCTGCTGAAGATAAGGTAAGCTATTAATCTTTAAGTGATGATGTATTTATAATATGTTTACTGTGACTTTTGCCCTTATGCCCAAACAGTTCAAAAGTCTCATTTTTCCCTCAGGAATTGTCTGAGCTCGTTCATAAGGTTCATTTGCTTTGTTTACTTGCACGGGGAAGAAGCACTCATAGTGCTTGCAATGATCCTCTTATTCAGGTTATTTCTAGTATCACTTCATTTTGTAGCATACTCTTTTATGTTTGTTTCTTATTATTTTTCTCATCTTGTTGCTTTAGAGACTTGTATAATATTTTTGCTATTTTGTTCTATGATAATTATGTAGCAATAATGCTCTTTATTCTTTTGGTCACTTACATCACCGTCTACTTGCTGGATGACACAAGTCTCTTGTATTCTAGTTCTTAGAGGTTTCCATCTTAGCCACAATACCCAGTTGGATGTTAGAACCCCTAGGCTATGCTTGTTTACATGATCATAAAATCCCACTATGGGAATGCATGTTTTTTCCAGTACAATGCAAGGTAGTAAAGTAAATTTTGGCATTTTCAGTTGACATAAAGAGTAGAAGGCGCTACACCTCTTGATATTCTCTCAACCATGTCCTAGGTTTACTATGTCTTTTTGTGCACCTCTTACTGTTTCCTATGACTCACTCTATAATTCCTCTCTTGGCCCACTCAGGGAATCAACTGCCTTTTTTGTTCCTCCTCTCCGATTAGGTGACTCTCTCCTATGTATGGAGCTAGTGTCATGCTCTTATTCTCATAATTATACTCTTAATCCTACATTTACATGAGAAGAAACTTTCTCCACTGATTTGGCTAAAGACATTTTAAGCTGGTGCAGAGGAAATAATATTTTATTACTGAAATGCAATGTTACTAAATGCAACTACACTACTTCAAAGAATGATAGATTTGTTAGAATATTTGGATTACTCAATTCGAGACCCTGGATCATTGACTGCATGCAAGACTATCCTAGGACTTTCTAGAACCATGCAATGAAAATATTAAAAAAATTTGAACCTTAGATCTAGGTGCTCAAGAAACAATGTTTGTGATTTGCATGTTCTTAGATCAACTTCATTTAGATAAGAGGATGGTGCATATCTCGAATTACTTGCCCTTTTCCACATAACTACTATCTCCTAGACTTTGGCATGTGAGGATGATGGAATCCTCTGCATGGAGATAGTGGTTAGGGTTCCTCCTTCTATACTATTGAACTAAAAGAATTGTACCTAAACCCTTAGGAGTTTATATAGCTTTCTTTGAGGTTAAGTGATTTCAGCTCATCTCGGATTTGGGTCTCTTAATCTAGGCCACTAGGTCCTAATTAATTATAAGATCCAATTAATTAACTAGTTTAATGCGTAAAGAATATTCATAAGCTCTCCTCTAACCTTGTTTATTACCATTATGTCCTTATGCACACATGAATAAATAACCAAAAAATTATTCATTGTCCTTTTTTTACCGATCAAAAAAAAAAAAAAAAAAAAATTATGCCCTTATGCACACATGAATAAATAACCAAAATATCCCTAAATAATGTGACATCAAGGAGTATGGATTTGAGTGGGAAACAATAGGACCTACAAGGAAGTATTGGCTTCCTTGAAATCCAATTTTAAATTTGACTTAATCAGAGAGTCAATGACACTCTAAATCCTATGATGTTAGTTTGAGATATAGAAAACTCAAATTTATTACCTTCTAACCACTACATTCTAGCTACCCATGGTTCGGTGTCCATAATTTAATAAGGTGAACACTATCAACCTCTTAATATCACATTTACGATCCCTTGGTCTTAGATCCTTCTATTGTGTAATCAATTGACACACTCTAGCTCACTAAGGACATGCTTCAAATTTTGCCAAAGGAAATCTTGGCATCGTAGATTTCATAATCACAAAATCTTAGGATCGCCTAAGGGGTCATAGTATCTTAAACCCATAGGATATCATGATTCTTATTTTAAAATACTTCGTTGCCTCTGTCTTACCATAGCTTAACTTATTCATGAGGAATATATGACTATCTTAGAATTTTGTCAAAAAAAAAAAAACACTATCTTAGGGTCTTATTCATGCCTTAGGACTCCCTTTGTAGTCTGTATACTTTTTGTATACTTTTTTTTTATGATATTCTCTCGTTTACTTATTAAAAGTAAAACAATATATATATATATATATATATATATATATATAGTATATATATATATATATATATATATATATATATATATATATAGAGCTCATGCAATATAATAACTTGTTAGGTTATGATTATTCGATAACTAATATCATGACTCACCGGGTGCTCTTATCCAATGTGTAATAGATATTAGTGCTCTATCATGAAAACTCATTTCAATGATCATGACAAGTCATTCCTCTAATTAGGAGATAGTGCATTACAACTCAAATAAATTGGCAAGTAGACCACTTAATTGATTGGGTGAATAAATTACTCAACTGCAAGGATCTTATCACTTGAATATTTCATACAACTCGTAATGCACTTGAGTCATGTACAAAAAGAATGATGGATGTCTGAATGCTTAACATGAACAGTACATGAATGAATGGAGAACTAGAATCATAATATAAATCAATTAGTGAAATCTATTATTTTTATGATCAATCAATTAGTGAAATCTATTTATTTAGAGTTGGTAAACGGGCCAGCCCGACCCATTTCAGACGACGGGCCAAAATGGGTTGTGCTTATATGGCCAATTTCTATTTGGGTAGTTTTTAGCCACTCGACACTTGTAGTCAGAGGCCAAAACCTTAAAAATGCTAACAATAATAATTTTACAAATTCTTCGATAATTTTTTTACAAATTTTATCTTTCTTCAAATAAAAATAAAGAATACATAAACATTTAATAATAATTAATACATAAAATGATTGAGTCTAAACAATATAAGAATAATAAATAAACTTAAACAAATGAATGATACTAGAGCACTATCATAACCAATGTACTAAACTAACTAGCTAACTAGTACCAAAACAATAAAGTAACATTTAAAAAAAAACAAATCCAAACTATCAAATGAGATCTCCTATTTCTCTAATCCTAATCCTCATTATATCCGATAATAACATTTGATTCCTCATTAGAAATGTTAAAATATATTTTGTTTGATTTAAAAAAAAAAGTCAAATATTTTTAAAGATTCAAATAAAATATTTTATTTGATATTTAATTTTTAAAATTTTATTAGTTGTGGACCATATTTAATATTTTGTTATTTATTTAAAAATAAATAAAGACATAATGTAAACAATATTTTCTATTTTATTTCTTGATCTGTTTATATATTTTCTATTTAAATTATTTAATTTTTAGAATGTGAACAATATAAAATTTATTTATATATAAAATAAAAATATGTTTTTCCAAAAATGCATCTCAATGTTATAATAATAAAATATTTTCTTCTCATATTTTTTGTTTGAAAAGAAATAAGAGTGTAATTTTTGTTATTTATTTTAAACATAACAATTTTTTTTATTAAACTAGTTTAAATAATAAAAAATATTGATAATTTAGTTATCTTTGATTTATAAAAGAGTACAACTATATTATTATCATTTTTATATTTAAATTTTTTTTGAATAAATTCATATCTTTGATTTTAAAATAAAAACATATATGATTAAATAAAATTTTAAAAATAAATACAAAAAAGTGAAATGGTACTTATTTAATATGATTAATGATAAGAAAATATATATAGTAAAAACTATAATTTATTTAATTTAAATGCATTCCGTAATTTAATATACAAGATTTGAACATGTGCTATCATATAAATTATATTAAAGATATTTAAAATTTTAAAATAAAATTAGTTAAAATAAAAGTTAAATATATTAATTGTATATTATAATAATACTATTATTACACCCCCTGTATACAAGAGAATTTGACTCCATGTTGATTTCCAAAATATCGATTATTTGTAGATAAATATTTAAAAAATTTCAATTACTATGCTAGTTATTTAAAACAAATAAATAAAGGATTTCAGGCCAATCAGGCTAACCTGAACCAAACGCAATTAGGATAGGGGCCAAAACGGTTCAGGCCCATTTGACCCGATTGTATTATGGCCATCAATTTTACAACCCAACCCTCTGAAAAATTGGGCCATAGTGGGCTGGCCCACCAAACTCAACCCATATTGCCAACTTTATATTTTTTATTACATTATTTTATGCTTTAGGGCTCTATCCCAATAATATCATTAAGAAAACTACCAAGCTTGATGAAAATCAGTTTGTTATTCTGTATTTTCATCTAAGTATTCGTTTCTGTGAGTACAAACATTTATACAACAGTTTCAAAACTAGTCCTGGAATTAAGGAGACAATGCCTGAATATTGGGAGAGGATATAGGGATTTGCAACTGTGAAATGCTGATTCCTATTGTAGGGATTTAGGACTATGATATGCTGATTCCTAAATTGCAATCGGCTAACATCCAGCCTATGTTTGAGCATAACTTTGACCATGCTTGAAACTCTGGTTTTGTGGTTGAGAGTGAGTGTTAATATTTTATGGACCTGCTCTTGATTCTAAACATCACTGTGAGGCAGCAAGCATTCTTCTTGTGGCATTCATGCCCTTGTCAGTCAAAATGTTTGCTAATTCTATACCTTAATATTTACATGGTTGTAATGCTTTCTTTCCCCTTCATTATTGTAAAAATTTTCTAGTTACTTTTCACATCCTTTATGTCTGGTAAGAGAAGACTATGTCTTCTTGGTAATTACGACGTCTTAGTTATGAGACAATTGAGGGGGAACTATTAAGAAGAAAAACAACAAAGTCATTATTGTTGTAACTATGTTGTTCATATTGATAAGTAATTGAGTTGGGATTAAGTTGAGCCGTGTATTTTCTGTGAATTGGTCAGACAGGGAATAAATGGTTAAGTTTTTTAGGGCATCCATTAGCACAAATAACATGAAAAACTTAAAAAATCATTTCATGAAGTTCTAAAAATGGTTCTATTCTGGTAGTTGCAATATTGGCTTAGATTTTCCATGGGCACTACTTTTAAGTTGTAACAGTAGATCTGTAGCCTAATACATCCAAATTTTGGCGCCATTGGTTTTCCAATCTATGTCCAAATGCACCCTTTCAGGTATGAGGGAATTAATTGTCAGCCATGTAATGTGGCTTCAATTGTGATAATCTCAATACAATTTGGTTTTAGAGTCTAAGTCTTCAATGATGTGAATTTTGAGCACAAGCAAATGTGAGAATTTTCCATGTTAATTAAGTGATTAACATGGTGGTTTTATAAGAGGTTTTTTCCATAATAGTTGGCTTTGGATTATGGTGGAGGTCTTATTTCAAGTAAAACATTTGATATTTGAGTTAAAAAAATTTCCTAGTTAAATTTTTACTCCTTTGGAATGTTTTTTTTTCTATAGTTGGGAGAGTTGAATGTTTATCTATTTGATAGCCTTATTCTGAAGTTGAAGGTTCTTCTGAATAAAAAGAGAAAAGAGTGCAAAGTTGGATGGCTACTCTTTTCTCATGGATGTAAGCAACTATAATTATCATGGTGTCATTATTATTTTGCTGTCCATGCATTGTTAAACAATTTGTTCCAACTATGTGCATACCTTGTTTGTGGTCTCTCATAGTCTTATTTTAAGTAATGTTAAGACTCTTTTGTGGGATTGTTCATTATTTATTTTATAATCTCCTTAGAATTTGTATGGATGCATAAGTTAGTGTCTCTGGTTTCATACTAGTTAGAGCTTGAGCCCAAGTAAGTTGGCTTGATATTTATTATGGGTCTATTATCCAATAGCTTAAGATTTTTGGTTATGAGAACTTTTTCTAACTTCTTTGTTATTTTCCCCATTTACTGAGTCCACAAGGATGGGTGTTTGTTAGGGCTATAGTCCAATTTAGCATGCTTAAATTGTTGGTCCACAATTTAATAGCATATGCTCTTTTATGTTAAATTGGTAGTTTAACATGGTATCTGAGCCTTGGTTTTTTATAAGCCATGAATTTGTAACCCACAATTTTCTATTCCCCTTTATCTAGCCCACATGCAAATCAAAGAAGGCTGTTTGTGAGATGTTAGAATTTAGTCTGAGTAAGTCGACTTGATATACACTGTTTACCGATTACCTAACTTAAGCATTCAGATCAAATTCATAGCTTTTCTTACTTTCTTGACTTTTTGAAAGGTTATGTTCCATATTTGGAAAATTATAAATATGTGTTTAGCTGTCTTAGTTTGAACATTCATTTTCTTTGCTTATCTGGTTTTTCTTGTTTTATTCCACCTTCTTTCTTGTCATTGTTATGGAAGGAGATGGAATGATTTATTCAATCTGAAGAATTTTGACATCAATTGCAGGCTTCCTTACTTTCACTTCTACCAGCAGACTTGCTAAAAATATCAGAAATTCCAAGGCTAATCACAAAGCTGCACTCTTTGTCTGCTAAGTATGGATTTATTCTCATTTTCTTCATAGAAATCAGTCGTATGCCCACAGTTTCTCAAGTGGGACATATTGCATGCTGCAACTTGTTTGAGGAAGCCATGTAAACTTCAGTTTCATGATAACTTTCATGTTAGAAGCCCAAGCAATGTAGAGAGACCGCTTCATTCATCATTGGCCTTTGCTCTTGAGGCTCATGAAGGCACTCCAGAGGAGGTAGCTTCTGTCAATGGAAAACTTTGCTGTCCATATTTATTTCCATTTAACGGACAGCTTTGCTGTCCATATTTATTTCCATTTAACGGACAACTTTTCTATCAATATTTATTTCCATTTGTTTCCTTGATTTATGGTTATTGTAATTAACTTAATATTTGACAGATTGTATAGGGATAAAATTTTCAGCAGATTCATAGTCTTTTCCACATAGAATCTTTGTACAATTCATATAATTGAGAGAAATCACAAGGCCATTTATTTGGCTATTCATACAACATTTTTGACTTATTTCTGACATGGATCAGAGCAAGGTTAGAATTTTTTTCCTTATCTTGGTTTTGGTGTTGTCAGTGTGAATAATTATTTTTCAGTTTCGTGTGTCATCGTCTTCCGAGTCTCGGCAGCACATCTCGGCAACTTCTGGTTCGGGTGTATCAAGAACCAACGTCACCACCTCTTCTTGTTTTTCGGTATTCTGTTTATGAGGAAATCTTCATTGACATTTTTTGAGCATTTTTTTCTCAAATTTCTGGGCATTAATAGCTGGACTAGTGTCCTTCAATAATCTCTCATGGCTGTCCTTCTGCTTCCCTTTATTTTGGATATTTTTGCTTTATCTCAAGTTCCATTTATTTGCAATGGACATCGCATCAGTGTGTGTCAAGCTTTATAGGCAACTATTACTCTTCTCGCTTTTTAGTTTGAACTTTTCTCGGGCGAAAGACCTTTAGTGGCATATCGATGGTAATAAAATGTTCAACATCCGGATAATCGACTAAATCCATGTCGTGGTCTTCTCCTTTCAATGTATTTCGATGCTCAAATCAATGCCTCGACTCTGGTCTGGTGATTTGCCATATCATCACCAATTTAGCTCATCACTCGCTTCAACTATGGAATTATTTGAAAAGGTTTATCATCAAGATAATGATGCTCACCGCTTTCGGTTGGAACATGCGATTTCCATGTTTCAACATGGTAGTCTTTCCATCCAAGACTACTACTCGACATTTTTTACTCTTTGGCATGAATATAATCATCGTCACTAATGTTTTGGTGCCGCTTTGGATCATTTGGGGACCTTCAAGACTAGCCAATGTGATTAGTTTCTTATGAAACTATGCTCGGAATATGAATTGGTTTGCTCCTCTCTACTGAATAGATCTCCTGTTCCCTCTCTTGATATTTGTTTTGGTGAGTTACTTTGTGAAGAACGTCTTAGTACTCAAGCTATTCTAGAGTAATCCTGCAGGCCGAGATCGATAACTCAAGGCTTATACATACAGGAACATATACTTTACTTCAGAGGTTACGAAACCAATTAGGAATGTTAGATTGTCCTACCAATTGCTATCTAGCTCTTTAGATTGCATATTAGATCAATGGAAAAATACAAGGATTTCATTCCTCCAATTCTTCCCTTCTTGTTTCTTCATGGTATAAGAGCAAGGGTTTTAATTTGCTTGAGAAATTTCGGAAAAGCCCTAGAGGTGCAAGAGGGGTGAGTTTTTGAAACACAAATTTGGGGTGGTCTGTGGGTGACACGACCACAATAAGGAGGAGCATCGCTTCCGATTGACCTGGTCTCTGAGTCCGTCAAAAGTAGCACTTGAAGAATACGTGTGGATCTTCTCTCATACACTATCCCCCATGAGTTGGCGCGTGGACTTGCCGATGGTCCCTAGACTTTTCCACCTTAGTTGGTGGTTGTCGATAGTGAACCCTAGCCATCTTCCAAGCTTGTCTAAGCCTTACAATAGTGTTTTTCAAACACTTATAGTTCCAGCAGCTTACTTTTCTAGGTTTTTCTGCTTGTTTTCCTTGGCTTCTTCGAGGTCTAGAGGTGTTTTGTGGATCGTAGGGCTAAGTTTTACTTTAGGGAAGTGTTTTTCATGGAAAGGTGGTCCTTTTCCCTTGATCCTATTTTTCTGGTATTTTTGTGGATTTGCAGAGACTTGTTTGAGTTAGATATGCTCCTATGACCGACAAGAAACCCTCAGGGGGAGTTGTGTGTCATTATTGCCATAATCCAAGACATGTACGCTGGGATTGTAGGAAGTTGCAGAATAAAAATCGAAGGTTTTAGTATATTCATGAATCATTGAAGAGTGCTTCTAATCCTATCATTATGCTTGTCGGGTCAGATAAACCTAACACATGTCTTATTTCCTCGTCCTCCGACCGGTCATCGATTTTGAGCCGCACAATTTCACACAGATAGGTAATTCCAATATTTACCACATTCTGCCACACTCTACCTCCATTGTTACCCTTGTGTACGGGTCAACATCTGCGGGCCTCAGTCGACAATTAATCCTACCATCTTATGCCCTTCGACCTAAGTTCTGAGTTTACCACAATTCCCTTTTAATTTAATTTCTGTGAGTAAAGTCACTCATAAAGTTAATTGTAGTATCACATTCTTTCCTCGGGTTGCTTGATTCAGACCTTCGACGGCAGATATCGGCAGGACGCGAGCCTCTGTGGCTTCCTACATCCTTGAACTAGAGATGCCAATGCTTGTTGCTAATTGGAGCGTTATCCCATTTGGAATTACATCACGCCAGGTCATTATTCTCTTCACAAGAAGCTATATCCTCGCTTAGTCCGTCTCATTGAACCGTGAGTCATGTCAATATGCTAAGCTTTATCAGATGTACTTGAGTCCTAGAGTCGCAAATGTGGGCTTTCAGCCCTTTCGAGTTAGTTTACAGGATGTTTAAAGTCCTCATTCAGCTTCGTCTCCCACCGAGTTTAAATATCTGCTACTCCCTTTGTGGATGATTTCTCTCGTGTCACTTGGCTTTATCTAATGAAAAGCCGTTCTGAGCTTTTTTCTCATTTTAGTGTCTTTTATACTGAAATTCAAACACAATTTCATTTCTCTGTTCAGTCATTGAGAAGTGATAATGACAAAGAGTATTTGTCGGAACCTTTTCAATGTTTCGTACTACAACATGAGATTCTCCATCAGACCTCTTGTGTTGATACTCCCTCTCAGAATGGGGTAGCTGAGAGAAAGAATATATATCTTCTTGAGACTGCCTAGGCCCTTTTGTTCTAGATGAATGTCCTTAAACATTTTTGGGTGGACACAGTCTCCACAACTTGTTTTTTGATTAACAGGATGTCTTCATAAGTTCTCAATTGGGCTACTCCTTACCATCAGTTGTTTTCAAATAATCCGTTGTTCCCTATTGAGCCCAAGGTATTTGGATGCACATGCTTTGTTCGGGATGTCTGTCCTCAAGTCTTTAAACTTCATTCAAAGTCTTTAAAGTGTATCGTTCTAGGATATTCTCGTGTTCAAAAAGGGTATAGGTGTTATTGTCTCACTATTCAATGTTACTTTGTGTCTACTGATGTTGCATTCTTTGAGACTACCCCGTTTTCCCTTTCGTCAACTGTTACGAGTCAAGGGGTGGAATGATTTATTGGTTTATTATGTTTCCTTACCGGCTCCTACTCTAACTCCCATTCCTGTTAAACCTCCCATTACTTAGGTGTACTCACGCCTAAACCCCCGCCTCAGTCCACAGAGGTCGCGATATTAGATCCAGTCTCTAGTGATAATCTTCCTATTGCTCTTCGTAAAGGTAAACGTCAGTGTGTTCATCAAATTTCTTCATTTTGTTTTTATAACCATTTGTCATCACATTCATGTTCTTTTATTGCATCCTTGGACTCTTTCTCGTTGCCTAACAATGTTCTTGAAGCCCTATCTCACCCTAGTTGGCGTAGTGCTATAATAGAGGAGATGGATGCTTTGAATGATAATGATACTTGTGACTTGGTACAGTTACCTACTAGGAAGAAATCCATTGGATGTTGTTGGGTTTTTGCACTGAAGGTTAATCCCGATGGCTCAGTTGCCTGGTTGAAAGCACGCCTTGTTGTTTTAGGGTATACCCAGACTTATGGGGTAGACTATTTTGATTCCTTCTCCCCGGTTGCCAATGCCAAGATGACTTAGGTTCGGCTATTTATATCTCTGGCAGCCACTCATGGCTGGGACCACCACCAGCTTGATATTAAGAATGCTTTTCTTCATGGGGATCTCCTGGAGGAAGTTTATATGGAGCAACTTTTAGGGTTTGTTGCTCAAGGGGAGATTGGTAGAGTTTGTTGTCTCTGTAAATCCTTATATAGCTTGACATAGAGTCCACACGCATGGTTTGGTAAATTCAATCAAGTAAATGAGAAGTTTGGCATGCAGAAGAGCAAATTTGATCACTCTGTCTTTTATAGAAATTGTAAAGCAGGTATCATCTTGTTAGTTGTGTATATAGATGATATTGTCATTATCGAGTGATATGACAGTAGTACTCATCACTTAAGTCATTTCTTCTCATGGTTAATTCCACAATGAGGACTTAGGGATGCTAAAGTATTTCTTGGTGTTGAAGCAGAGGAGCAAACATGGAATCTTTCTTATCTCAAAGAAAGATGTGTTTGGATCTAATGTCAGAGATAGGAAAATTGGGCAAATCCACAAGCCCCCTACGGTATAAAGCCTTACATCTTATCACTAGATAAGATGAATTGCTTCCTGGGGACCCCGAGAGATATAGAAACTGTCAGTGTCAACTACCTTACAGCAACACATTATGAGCATATACAACTCCACAATGTTGTAAGCCAATACATGTCCTTTCCAACAATTGATCATTAGGTAGCTGTAGAACAGATTCTAGGTTACTTGAAAGGAGCTTCGGGATGTGGTGTTGTATATAGTAATCATGGGCATAATAGGATTGAGTGTTTTATAGATGCTTACTGGGTAGGATCTAAGGGGGACAAGAGGTCCACTTCAGGTTGCTGTGTCTTTGTTGGAGGGAATCTAGTCTCATGGAAGAGTAAGAAACAGAGTATGATTTATGAAAAAAACAGAACTGAGTTGGAAATTTTATTAATTTTTGAATGAATCTGTACAGCCTATATGACACACTATAAATACACATATTTTGTACATTGAAAAGGAAGTTCCCATAACCAATTCCCTAAATTTTGGGATTTGATTATTCACTTCCCAAAGCTGATTATTCAAGCTTCCCATAGCCACTCTAGAACAAATTATCGACCTTAATTCTTTCCTAAAATATATTATTTACATAATTTCCCACACTCTCCCTCAAGCTGGTGAATATAAATCTTCTATTCCGAGCTTGCTAATATTTTTATGAAACACATTACTACATAGCCCTTTTGTTAGCACATCTGCTAATTGATGTCTTGTAGGAACATATGGAGTACAAATTAACCCACTATCCAGCTTTTCTTTGATGAAGTGCTTGTCCATCTCTATGTGTTTTGTTTGGTCATGCTGCACCGGATTATGAGGAATGCTGATAGCTTATTTATTATCACAATAGAGTTTCATAGGCTTACTCCTTTGAACCTTCAAATCTTGAATGATTCGACCCATAACACCACATACTCACGCTTATACTCTAAACTCTGCCTCTACACTTGACCGTGCTACCGCATTTTGCTTTTTACTCCAAGATACTAGATTTCCCCTAATAAAGGTACAATAGCCTGTAGTTGACCGCCTATCCAATGGAGACCCTGCCAAATCTGCATCGGTGTATATTGCCAAAGCAATATTTGATGTTTTCTTGAATAAGATTCTTTCGGATGTGCTTTTTAAGCAACGGAGGACTCCAGTCGTCAGAGATGAATTTCTCTCGTGATCATGCATGAATTGACCATTACATCATTGAATGTGCCATGTCCGCCTAGTATGTGCAAGATTAATGAGTCTCCCAACAAGCCGTTGATACATTTTTCGGTCCACTTTCTTCTCTCCAAGTGCTTCACTCAGTATGTGATTTTGTTCAATGGGAGTTGCAACTGGTTTACTAGCCATCATACTTGTTTCCCTGAGAAGATCAATAACATATTTATGTTGAGAAATGAAAATGCCTTGCTTGGACCGAGCCACCTCAATTCCAAGGAAATACTTCAATTTTCCTAAATCTTTTATTTCAAACTCCTTGGCTAGGCATTGCTTCAAGGTATTTTTCTCTTTCTCATCATTCCCTGTCATAATAATGTTATCCTTATACACAATTAAAGCTGTGACTCCCCCTGAAATTGAATGTTTTATGAAAAATGTATGATCTCCCTAGCTTTGTTTGTAACCGTTAGCTATCATAACCTTGGCAAACCCTTCCAAACCAAGCATGTGGGGATTGCTTTAACCCATATAGTGTCTTCTTTAACTGACAAACCTTGTTTCCATCACTCTCACTGAACCATGGTGGAATACTCATGTAAATCTCTTCTTCTAACTCACCATGAAGGAAAACATTTTTTACATCATATTGTTGCAATTCCCAATCAAAATTAACTACCAAGGATAGTAAAATTCTTACTGTATTCATCTTTTCCATTGGAGCAAATGTTTCTTGATAATCCACTCCATATGTCTGAGTATACCCTTTTGCAACTAGCGTTGCCTTGTATCGTTCTAGAGAGCCATCACCTTTAAATTTACTCCGCAACACCCACTAAGTAAATTTCCCATCGGTTTCTTACCACTAGGTAGATCAACCAATTCCCAAGTTTCATTATTTTGTAATGCATCCATTTCAGCCTCCATAGCAAGTCTCCATTCTCTCTTCGATAATGCTCGCATAAATGAGTTGGGATTAGGAATAGTGTTTAAAGTTGAAAGGAATCTTTTATGATTCAAGGAAAATCTTTGGAAAGACACAAAGTGAGACAATGGATATAGTGGCCTTTTTGTACATTCACGGGTTCCTTTTCTCAAAGCTATAGGTAGATCATGTTCAAGAATAGGAGTTGAGTTATGTTCAAGAACTGCTACCCCATTTCCGTGACTTGGTTTATAGTGATTGTTCTCGGGCCTGCTGTTAATAGTGGTCCCTTCTCCTTGCATACAAACTCGAAATTGATCAAAGATTTGATTGTCTTCTTCCTTTTCCTTTATCGACTCTTTGTATTGTGATATTGGAATTGGTTATAAAGAAATTGGTAACACTGAAGTGGTTTCTTTTGATTTGAATGACTCGGATGAGGGGATTATTTTTAGTGGTGGTATGGTCGACTCATTCAAGTATAGATAACTCTCTCAAGATATGTGCGCGGAGAAGTATGACTTATTTTCAACAAAGGTAACATTAATCACATAAATTTGGCCAGTGGGTGGATGATAACATTTATCCTTGAGTAGACAGTACTCCCATGAAAACGCACTTAAGAGCTCTAGGATCTAATTTTCCTCGATTATGATTGTGAATATGGACAAAGGACGTGCACCCAAAAACTAGAGGCGCAAGGTTGAAGGAGGATTGAATGTCCGGATAGAATTGATACAAGGTTTCTAGTGGACTTTTGCACCCCAAAACTCTAGAAGGAATCCTATTTATAATATATGCTGATGTGAGTACAACCTCTCCCTAGTAGGATTTTGGTACATTTTGTTGAAAAACAATAAGTGGTTTTTGCAAATACTCAAGAAGATGATTTTAAGTTTTTCCTTCTTAGCCACCCCATTTACTGGGAGTAGTGATAAGAGCGATTCATGTATGATTCCTTCCTTGAAACCATTGAGAGAAAAATTTGATTGAAATAATCACTAGCATTGTATGAGTGGGTTTTCGATTTTTAAATTAAATTGATTTTGAACCATTGCAATAAAAAAAAAAAAAAATTATGAAAATACGACTCACATCATATTTATTTTTGAGCAAATAGATCCAAAACTCTTGTACAATCATCAATAAATGTTACAAACCACCTGAATCCTAAGATATATGGAATGGTGGATGGTCCCCAAATGTCACTTTGAATTAGAAAGAAAGGAGAAGAAGATCTTTTATTACTAATAGGAAACAATACACGAGTATGTTTTGCATACTCACAATTGTCGCAATGAAAAGGTTGAATATCTAGTCCTTTGAAGGTAGGAAACATTAATTTTAATGTGGAAAAAGGCATGTGACCTAGATGCCTATGATGTAACCAAATGACATATTTATTTGATGAAGAGAAAAAGGAAGTAGACAAAGTAGACTTAACCAGTTATGGTTGACTATATGTAATCAAGAAGTAGAGTCCATTGTGCTCCTTGGCAAGTCCAATCTTCCCTCCCGAGCCCTGGTCCTGAAATTCACAAAAGGAGGCATCGAATATAACATGACCACTTAGATCTTGGGTAAGTTTTTGTATTGAAACAAGGTTAGTGGATAGTTAAGGGACATGAAGAACATTTTTAAGAACCATATTTGAGCTAACCTAGACATCTCTTATACCTGCCACTGTGGTGGTAGTTCCATTAGCAACAACAATTTTCCTATTGTTTGGACAAGGTAAATAGGTCTTAAATTGATTTCGATTATGGGTCATATGGTCAGTAGCACCAGAATCAAGGATCCAAGCATTCCTAAACTCATTACTCGAAGCATTTAATCTAAGAGAAATTAGAGTCTCACTTGAAAGAGTCAATGAACACATACCCAGAGTTGATGCTTGAGAACTTGAAGGTGGCTGAATATTCTAAAGTAAAGTTGGGCTGCCCACAACCTGTTCTCCTTCAATAGTTGAAAAGATGGAGTCCGACATGATTGATGCTGATGAAACAGCAGTAGACGATCAAGAAATAAAGGTAGTAGGGGCCACAGAAAAAATCAGCAACGAAGGACGAGGATTACACCAACAATGATGGCCGGAAAAGCTTAAAAAATGACTGAAAAAATCTGGTACAACAATGAAAAAAATGGAGGAGTGGGAAAAAAAACTGACACAAAGAAGCCTGAAGAATGGCTGAAAAAAGGGTAGGTGCAGCAATGAAGGTTGCATAGAAATTCCCAAAAATGAAGGCTGTGTACAACAATGAGGGCTGCACAGGAAAGGTCCCAGAAAAAACTAAGGCTTTGATACCATGAAGAAAACAAAACTGAGCTGGAAATTTTATTAATTTCTGAATGAATCTGTATAGCCTATATGACACACTATATATACACATATTTTGTACACTGAAAAGGAAGTTCCCATAACCAATTCCCTAAATTTTGGGATTTGATTATTCACTTCCCATAGCTGATTATTCGCTTCCCATAGCTAATTCTAGAATCAGATTACTGACCTTGATTCTTTCCTAAAATATATTATTTACATAATTTCCCACAATTTCTCGTTTGAGTGCAGAATTAGAATATAGAGCAATGACACAATCTGTGTGAAATCATGTGGATTTCACACCTCTTGATGGAAGTAGGTATTAAGACTTCCATTCCAGCGAAACTCTGGTGTGACAACCAAGCTGCTCTCCATATTACTTCTAATCCTGTATTTCATGAGCGGACTAAGCATATATTGAGATAGATTGTCATTTCGTTCACAAGAAAATACAACTTGGATTGATTTCTACTGGATATGTAAAGACGGGAGAATAGTTGGGTGATACTTTCACAAAAGCCCTAAGTTGGGATCGAGTTATTTATCAATGCAACAAGTTGAGCATGTAAAAAGTAAAAATTTGTGAAATGGCTGTGGTAGGAGATCCTAGCTGCTTCACTTCATGTGACTTTCTGATTCCTTTTACTCAGGTTTGCCCCTACAAATGGTTGGCTAAAATTTTAATATGAGGTTTTGCAAAAAGGTTAGCATTTCTTTGATGAATGTTTTGTCATTCACTCCCTAGGATATTGGATTGGATTTCCATAATACAATTTGTGTTTGAACACATAATGCTGCAATTAGGATGTTTTTTTTGATGGGAGGACATGATAATGTAGATATACTTATTTTTGTATAATGTTCTGAGTAAAAGTTACAGGACCATTTTTCCTGCAGATTGCTGCACTGTCTGTTGCACTGTTCAGAGCTTTGAATCTCACGACTCGGTATGGTCTTATAATGAAACTGAGAGCAGTATTTTTCAGTTTTATGATTATTATTTTTCCTTGTTTTATATTGAAAGTGAAGCATGTTAGGTTTTCTCTTTAGGTTTTTTTTTCCTCCTTAAAAGATATAACTTATTCAGAGGCTTAGTCCTTTAGACATGCCCGATCCATTATTTTTCTCAAAATATAAATTTAGGTTTAAATGTTGAAAGTCTCCCTAAGGATTCAATAATATAACCAACATTTTGATTTAGGACAGACTTCCCAATCAAATTCCGCTTAGGGATCCAATATTTTAGTATTTAGAAGAGAACAAGGAATAAAAATATAACAGCTGGGGCAAGAAAGTAAAAGATAGAAAATAAAATATGTAAAGAAAAAGGATATAGAATCTTATTAAGACCTCCTAAGAGTAGCACCTATCAGAATTATGAGTCCAAATCCTACTAGCTTAAACTTTTTGGAAAATTGATTGTTCAACGTGGTTTTGGAGCCTTGTTTAGTAGGAGGTTAAGTGTTTTAACCTCACCACTTCATATTTATTTACCCAATCTAGTAAGCCTTTGTGCAATCCCAAATATGGAGGCTATATGTGAGGGAGATGTTAGAGTGTGTTATATGCATTGTAGGCCTAATCCCACAAAGCTATAGTTTTTAGGTACATTGGTGGTTCAACAACAATAAAAAAAAAGGTCTTTTTTGAAAGTGTAGAAAGCAAGAAGAAAGAATTGGAGGAAAGAATTCCTTGTATTTTGCATTGAGTCATTGTGAATATATATATATATATATATACACACACACAAAAGCCAATCTAACCTTCCAAATAGATTACAACTCTATATGACAAGTTTTCTAATAGGTTACAACTCTCTATATTAAAGTAGGGAGCATTGCTATAACATCTTCCCCAGCTCGAAAGATAGATAATAATCATACTCCAACTTGTTACATAGATAACTAACCCGGTCCTCATTTGTAGCCTTAGAAGATATCACCCAATTGTTCTTTAGTTCCTCACGTATCATGTAGAAACTGCCGAGTTAGAGTTTTCACGAACGAAATGACACCATCCCAATATGCTTAGTTCTGCCCATGAATGATTAGCAACAATATAAAGTAGAATTTCATTGCCACACTGTAGTTTTGCTGGGATTGGTGTCTTGATGCCGACTCTCATCAAGAGTTGATGAAGCCACATAATTCATTATTACGGATCACGTTTATTTCATATTCGCATCAGACTAGATCGAAAGAGACAACATTCTATTTTTACTCTTCCATGAGACTAGATCTTCCTATTTATTATCCAGGACTTCACTTGATCCTCGCCAATTAAGAGCTCTGAAACATCAAGCTTCTATTATGCCTATGATTAATGTATAAAATACTATGTCTTCGGTTCTTTCGCAATAAAAAATCTGCTTCACAACCTGCCAATGATCAACCGTTGGAAAGACATACCGCTATAATACCGACCGAAGGCAATATCAGGACGAGTGAATGTAAGGTAATTAAGCTTCCCAACTAATCTTTTGTATCTCACAGGATCCTCAAATGTTTCGCCTTCTCTAGTAAGGTGTACGCTTGGAACCATAGGAGAACTGCATGGTTTTACCCCTAACTTTACAGTCTCAGACAATAGAGCAAACACATATTTCCTTTGAGATAAGAAGATTTCATGTCATTTCAGATAACTTCAATGCTCAAGAAGTATCTTAGCATTCCTAAGTCCAGAGGAAATCGTTCTAAAGAATGAACTTAAGAGATGAGATACCTTTATAGTCACTCCCAATGATAATACACACCACATACACTACCAATTAATGATACCCGAACTAGAGTTCTCAGAGAAGCGCGGAGTGGTAAGATTTACTTTGTGCAAAATTCACCTCAACTGGGCCGACCGAATTACTTCCAAACCATGCACGTGGACTCTGTTTCAAACCATACAAAGACTTCCGAAGACGACAAACCCTCCGTTTCTTCCCCTGAGCAACAAACGCCGAAGTTGCTCCATATACACCTCCTTCTGAAGGTCGCCATGAAGAAAGACATTCTTAATATCAAGCTGGTGGAGATCCCAATTATAAGTGGTAGCCAGGGAAATAAAAAGCCGAACAGATGTCATCTTAGCAACAGGGGAAAATGTGTCGGAATAGTCCACGCCATAGGTTAGGGCATACTCTTTAGCAACAAGGCGGGCTTTTAATCGAGCAATGGATCCATCGAGATTAACCTTCATTGTGAACACCCAACGACAACCAATTACTTTCTTCCCAACAAGTAAACGAACCAAGTCCCATTGTTAGTCAAGGCATCCATCTCCTGTATCATAGCACTACGCCAACCAGGGTGAGCGAGGCCTTTAGAAACCTTGTTAGGCAACGAAATAGAGTCCAAGGATGCAATAAAAGAATAAGAACGTGATGACAAGTGGTCATAAGAGTAAAATGAGGAAATTGGATGAGCACACTGACGTTTACCTTTACGGAGAGCAATAGGAAAGCACCATCGAGAACTGACTGGCGTCGGCTACCCGGTGGAGTGGCTCGAGATCGGGGGTGTCAATCGAGTGTAGACCTGAGTGATAAGAGGTTTTATTTGAGTAGGGACAGGAGCAAGAGTCATGCAGGTAAGAGAGCAACCAGAAAAATCATCTTTTCTCCCCGACTAGTAATGGACTGGTCTTGAGAAAAAAGAGTATTCTTAAGAAATGTGACATCAACAGAAACCAGGTACTTTCGAAGACTAAGACAATAATACCTATATCCCTTCTGAACTCGAGAGTAACCAAGGAAGATACACTTCAATGACTTAGGATCAAGTTTAGACACATGCAGACGAACATCCCGAACAAAACAAGTACACCCAAATACCCGAGGCTCAATGGGAAACAGAGGTTTATTTGGAAAAAGGATGTGATACGGAGTGTCCCAATTCAAGACTGAGGAATGCATTCGGTTAATCAGAAAACAAGTGGTGGAAACAACATTGGCCCAGAAATGCTTGGGTACTTGCATTTGAAATAATAGAGCTCTTGTAGTTTCAAGGAGGTGTCTATTCTTCCTCTTAGCCACGCCATTGTGAGATGGAGTATCGACACATGAGGTCTTATGAAGGATGCCATTTTGAAGCATGAAAGACTGAAACTATTCTGAGACATATTCTTTAGCATTATCACTTCTCAAACTTTGAACATAAACATGAAATTGAGTGTGTATCTCAACAAAAAATGCACAGAAATGAGAAAATAACTCAAAGCGGTTTTTCATTAGATATAACCAAGTGGTTTGTGAATAATCATCAAAGTAACAGTATCGAACCCGCTTGGGGACACAAATGACGGACTTACACATTTGAATTGACTAATTCAAATGGAGCACTAGCTCGTTTATTGACTCTAGGATTAGAATGAAGACGATGATGCTTCGCAAATTGACAAGACTTACACTCTATCGAAGATGTGACTTGAAAAATCTGTGGGACACAAAATTTTTTCAATAAGTGGGAAGAGAGGGATAACAATCGACAATGTGTCTCAAATGGTGTAGTGGATTCCACAAATGCTTACAAGTCTTGGTAATCAGAGGATAAAAATGTAGAGACCCCTAGACTCACGTCCTTTACCAATAATCTACTTCGTCATAAGATCCTGAAAGAGACAAAAACCAAGGAAGAATGAGATATAACATTTAAGTGCTCAAGTTAATTTGCTCACAGAGATTAGATTAAAAGAGAAATAAGGTAAATGCAAGACGGATGATAGAGGAAGAGATGGAGTGGGAAAAATTATGCCTGACCCAAGAACACATGTATGTGACCCATCTGCCATAGTGACAGAGGAAGTTGAAGGATATGACTAAAAGGTAGAGAATAAGATAGAATTACCTGTCATGTGATCTGTGGCTCCAAAATCAATGACCCATTCGGAGGACGAAGAAGAGACAAGACATTTATTCGGGTCACCTGACTCAACAATAGCAAAGAATCGGGAGTAGATGGAGACTTCAGTGATTCCCTGCACAAGTGGAACCCGCTAATTCTTCTCGCCGTGGAACCGGGACTGACCGACGCCTCATTAGTGGAAGCTACATGAGCGCATCATGCCTCGATTGACTTTGCCGCTCTGCGCCCTGTTTCATGTCCGTACTTATGGTAGTAGTAACAAACAACCCCTTTAGAGCTTATCCCTCTAGAGTTATCGCCTAGACCACTATTTCTGTATTGTTGCGTTTCTGACTCAACATTGTTCCGACCAACGAGGGCACTGCTTATCTGGGTAGAAGGAGGATTACATGAGGAGGTCTTTGTGCGGAGTATCCTGTTGAATGTTTCTTGGAAGGACGAGGACTGTGGTCGGCCGCACTTGCGCCTTTACCGTAATCATACCAAGGGGAGGCGGGTAGAAAACCCATCATTGCCATCTTTTCCTATTGAGCTTGCTGAACCTTAACATCTGGACTAAATGGTAGTAGGGCATTCAATTCCTCATGTCTTTTTATAGTCCATGAAGAGTTCCGTGAGGGACCGATCTTGTTTCTCAGTGCGATAAAAGGCTCTACATACATTGAACATGCGAGAAATATTCCCTTTGCCCGAATACACAAATTCTAAATATTTCATTAGTTTCTTAACATACTCACAGTGATTAATGAGGATGATTACTTTACCGTCAATGGAATTATGAATTTGTAGGAAGAGACGAGCATCATTCTCCAGCCATCAATATTTCGAATCATCCGTAGGAGGGTTCTTATCAAGATGACTGGCTATACGAATACTCCGTAAGTAGAAGCGGATTGTTTTACTCCAATCCGAGTAATTGGGACCAGTCAGTTTGTCCTCCGTGATTTTAGACATCATCGGTACCACTTCCAATGCCGAAACATGCTTCTTATCTTTTGAAGAATCTAAACTACTCATTATGAAGTCAAAGACAAGAAATTAAAGGTATGATACCTTCAAACCCAATCGACGTGATTTTTGTGAAAACCACGCGAAGTTCACGAAAAGAGATCGGACTTCACACACACCCCACACGTGGCGCATGCGCACGCATCAAAACACAAGATAGGCAGCGCCGCCACGCGCTAGGTTCCAACCACTAGACTCGTGGCCCGACTCGCCGGGTATCGGGCGCCTCTTCTTGAACCTATTGTTGCTTCATGGGTGTTTCAAAAACACTCCTCACGACCTCCACAATATTCACCAAGAACAGTCCAGAAACTGTATTTTCCTCTTCTCAATCCATGCCCTAGGGCTCTGATATCATGTAGAAAGCAAGAAGAAAGCATTGGAGGAAAGAATTCCTTGTATTTTGTATTGATTCATCAGAATACATATATCGCAAAAAAAGCCAATCTAACCTTCCTAATAGATTACAACCTATATGACAAGCTTCCTAATAGGTTATAAATCATATGTAAAGTAGATATATGCTATAATGTAAAGAAATTGCAAGGTTTGCAGAAAATTTATATAATTCTCGTTCATTCAGCCATTAATGCAATTTGAGAAAATTAGCCTTATTTATAGGTTTTAGAAAACAAAATTTAAGAAAAACCATGAAATGAAACGTTCATTATCAGAATGGTTTTTAGTATCAATTGGTTTTTTGATTTTAACTGGATCAATTAGTTTTTTGATTTTATCTAGATTTAGATTTGGTTTTCTGTTTAAATTCTATTCCATATGACTAGATTTTATATTGAATTGGAATAAGCCAATTTGGTTAGTTTGTTCTTAGAATCTAGGATTCAGTTGTTTCCTTCCATGCCCTATAAAACTATGTAATCTCAGCTATATTTGAAGAGGAGAAACAATCATTGTCTTTTTGCTCAATTTCTGCTTAAACATATTGAGCCAAACATTTAATCTTAAAACAGTGGTCTAAAAAAACAGTGGAATATATGTCAGTTTCGATAAAAAAACAGTGGTCTAATCAGCCATGACGGGCAAGTAGGGGCAACGATTTGGAGGTCTCTATGGGGACTTCTCTATCAACTTCTACAATTGTTTCCACTGCTAATACAAATTCCTCTCTTCAAATTATCTTTTAAAAGTTATGTGGCAAGAATGTCTTACCTTGGTCAATGTTTATTGAGATGCTCATTTGTGGCTGACAAAGGGTGGGTTACATTGGTGGTACTATCAAACAACCAGCTGATGATAATCCTACCAACCTGAAGTGGAAAGCTCAAAATTCAGTGGTGAAAGTGTGACTTAGCAACTCCATGGAAGACCACATGGGGCAATCTTATCTCTACCATGTAGCTGCTGAGGAGATGCCAGTTGCACTTCATTGTGTATATTCAGAGGTTGAGAATGCAGCTCAGATGTTCAAACTCCGGAACAGAGCTTGAAATTTAAAGCAAGGCTAGATGGATGTCAAGATATTACTGCGGCAAAGGCTTTATTCTTTATTCTTTTATTCTTTAGATGGATGTTCAAGCTCAAACCATAAAAACTAAATAAAACCTTGTAAAAACAAACCCCTGGCCTAGATAGTAAACTCATTTTATTCTTTTTTTTTTTCTTGAACTCCTAAACTTTCCAATTTCCAACAATGGAATTGAAAGAGTAGAAACTTTCTTCTTACAGTTAGCAACTTTCAAACTTAATTGAAAAAAACTTGTAATAAGAAGAATTTCGAAGAAAAAAGTCTTTCTAGAATCTAGAAAGGATTCATATAGAAACTTTAGAAGATTTTGAAGACTCTCCCATCACCTTTTCTGAAATTATCACTTTCCTCCCTTGAAAATTTCAATTCAGCATGATAATATTCAAAATTCAACTTCTAATTTGGAAAGAAGGCATGGGAAAAATGTAATATTTATTGGGAAATTATGAAATTTATGTTATGGATTGCTGAATACAATTGCAAAGATAGTTGTAATGAATCTTATAAACGAATCAATAGCTCCGAATCCTTTCCATATTTGCAAGAGTCATGCCCCAAAACTTAAAATACATTGAAATTAAATTTCTTAGGAGTATGCCAAAATTGTAAAATAAACAATGAAAGAAAAAAGATGAATTTCGACCAATTGATATTTTAGTTCTTGATTTCTACATGATGAAGAGATCATGCATGACTTATACCTTAAGGTGTATTTACATTGTGATTGAGCTAGACATGTGGCTCCCAGCGAAACCTCATAACTCAAGTCTAAGCATTATGGTTGAGGCTTAGACATTTTTACTTGAGCTGTTTCTCAAGGTGCAAGCTTCACAGCCTCGTGAGCATCTTAGTGATATATCGTGAGTGTGCAGAGCATAATGCAGGATTCTATGCTTTGTACCTCAGTGGAGACCTTGTGATATATATTGTAAATGTGCATTATATACATATGATTTCTTATGCTTTATTTTTTGAACTTCTATTACACATTCTCTTCCTTAGGCATGTATATAGGTCCTCTCTGACCATATGTTCCTTATTCTTTATTCTGCTTTCTTCTGCATAATAATATTAGGGATTGAAAAAATATTTAGCGATTGAAAAATCACATTGCACTTGGCTTTAACCAAGACTTGACATTTTTCTCTTTATGTCCGGGTTTTTGGTTTGGCATGTATCAAGTGTTGAAGCTTGTATATCTGTTCTCAGGTTTGAAGGTCCATTCTGGATGTGACTCCTTGAAACCAGGTGCTGAAAATCTGAATCACCTCTTCAAAATGCAAACAGAGCTAGTAGAGGGGTTTTTGATACTTCAACACTAATGGTGGCCAGAAAAAATCAGGTTTCCTCTTCTCCTGTTAAATCATCCCCATGCCATGTCAAGGGCAATGATTGTGAACCTTCTCAAAATGATGCATGCAAAAATAAGGATCTCAAATCAGCAAGAAAATGTTCTCAGTCCAAAGATTCCCAATTTCTGATCATCTAATGATAGAATGTTGGGTTCATTAGCTTGGTAAGGAACAATCTGCTATATCTGAAGATTGCATTACTGAGAAACCTGAGGGCTCAAAGAGGAAAGGAGATCTTGAGTTCGAGACGCAGTTGGAAATGGCTCTTTCTGCCACAGCAGTTGGGATCAATGAGAGTAATGGAGGTTCAAATGTGAAAGAATTATTTCGTGGATTATCAAATATCTCTTCCCCTCTAAAAAGGATGAAAAGAATCAAAATCGAAGAATCTCCAACCTTCTCCCAGGGGATCTCTACAGCAGTTGGATCTAGAAAAATAGGAGCTCCTTTGTGTTGGGCAGAAGTCTTCTGCACTGGAGAGAACTTGACAGGAAAATGGGTGCATATTGATGCTATTAATGCAATTATTGATGGAGAAGAGAAAGTAGAGGCTGCAGCTGCTGCATGCAAAAAATCTTTGAGATATGTAGTTGCCTTTT
This sequence comes from Tetrastigma voinierianum, assembly GCA_016808115.1. Lineage (NCBI taxonomy): Eukaryota > Viridiplantae > Streptophyta > Magnoliopsida > Vitales > Vitaceae > Tetrastigma > Tetrastigma voinierianum. The sequence continues at coordinate 114,290 of JAEQBH010008653.1, forward strand.
CTGGGAATGGGGCTAAAGATGTGACCCGCAGGTTTGCGTTCTTTGCATTTTTTCACTTCTGCTCTGGCTGTCTATTATCATTTTTACCTTTAATTGGGACATCAGTTGGATGGTTTTAGATACATATTATCAACTTGCTAGACAACTTAGCTTCGATATTGAATTGATCAGTCTCCAGTGATATACTACTTTCTGAATATGAACCAACTTACTTCTGAAGCATTCTTTGAGCTTGAGTGAATTTTTGTGTTAATTTATTGAAAATAAACTGATTGTTAGTCTCTAATGAAGACTACTTTGAAACCAACTTGAAAAAGCTTTCTTTATCTGAAATGAAATTTTGTGTTAATTTATTGAAATAAACTGACTTGTGCATACCAGCAGCTTGATTCTTTATCTTCATTTAAGCACACTGCAATTCTCATCTTGTGAGGTCAGGTCTATGGGGATCTCTCATCAATTGGGAGATTGTCTCAGGTTCCCTGGGGTTGGTTGTCATAATTTTTGCATTATGAGATAAGGCTCTCATTGGTTAATAGTTTTGGAGATTTCCGTCAGAGAAAACTTCTTGATGTTACCTCATTATCAAGAGCAAGTATAGTCTGCAAAGTTACAGTTGCAATACTAATTTTCAACCAGTTTTTCTCATTGTTGTCATCAGGAAAGTTCTCACCAATAGAAAGATACCATTATTTTTATCCCCTTTAATAATCATTTTTTTGGAACAGTTCTGTTGGTTGATTGTGATTGATATTTACATCTTATACATTCTATAAATTGGGGCTGCAAATTAATTTTAAAATTAGAGCTATCAATTAGGTAAAATTACAGCTAGAAATTAGCAACACCTAAGGATTGTTCACGAGTTCCAAATCTCATTATGGAAAATGTTGAGATTTATATAGCTGTATTTTTTTACTGCTGTATAAATATTCATTAAAATTTAATTTGATTATTGAATATTCAATTCCTCCTAATTTTCTAAGATGGTATTAGCACCTAGGTTTCATACCTCTAGGATTTTTTGGCCTTCATTGCCACGTCTTGTTCAGCCTACCAAAGTCTTCTTTGTGCTCTGTTTTTTTGCTTTCTTTTCTGGTACAAAAACAGAGTAGTTTTAACAGATTTTTTTCCAGCCTCCATTGTTGATCTTTTCAGCCTTCATTGTTGTTCAGTTACTACCAGATTTAACAACCGTCAATGCTGCTTGCATCTCTATTTTATTTGTTCTCTTTTGTATTTGATATGACCATGTTTGAAACCACCATTACCAACAACCTTAAACCTTCCGATGAATCTAATTCGCTCCAAGAGACCAAAGGACTCCACAAATACAGCACAGTGGCTAAATGGAAATAATTACCTGAAGTGGTCTCAATTTATTCGGACCTATCTAAAGGGCAGAGGGCGTCTCAACCACCTAAATGAACTTTGGACGGCAAAAAACGATCCAACCTCCAGGGTTTCGGACGAAGAGACTCTATGATCATGTCCTAACTTTGGGATCCAATGATCCAAATAACTATAACAGCTGCATGTTTTTGCTACAAGAAAGGAAATATGATTTTATTCATGTGTGCCTAATTTAAGGCTTAGTATATGGCATAGAGATTTGAGATAAAGCATAAATATCGATACAACAGAACAAGGGGAGAAATTAGTCACTAAATATGCCAATCTACAAAACCTGTGGCAAGAACACGACCACTACCGCGTATTTGACATGTAATTATGATGCTGCCATTTTGAAAGTCTTTATTGAAAAGGACAAGGTGTATGATTTCCTTGCTGATTTAAATTCTGAATTTGATTGGGTTCAAGTGCAAATCCTTAGCAAGGAAGAATTTGAGGAAGTCGTGTCCTTGGTTAGGTCAGCAAACGAGGAGTGCTTATAGTTTGAACCTAGGAACACGTGAAGCGTCTCACTGGCCACCAAGACTGATCTCCAGAGAAACACACAAAGAGGAGCAATGAAAGAAGATGAGACAAGACAATCCATAGAGAGAAAATAAAGATTACCTATGGTGCACTTCCATTTTAAAAAGCCGAGGCATACAAAAGAAGTGTTAGGAAACTTAATGGTGTTCACCTAGTTGAGAATACATTCACATATGTCACTCAACTCAAGCTCATATGACCGAGCATACCATACATGATGAAGGCTTGAAAAAACGTAGGGTTAGTTTGAAAGAGATTGAATGCCTATGGAATTTTGTTGAAAAGTCAGAGAATTTGTCGCATCATGTGAAAAACCCTTTGGAATTGGATCATTAGCTATCTTAGGTGATTCTTCACTATGTCTTTGTTTCAATGCCTCATAATAGTATTATACCAATACATGGATAGTTGACTCCACTGCCACAAACCACATGACCTATTCTAAATACCTTTACACCTATACCCAGATGCCATAGTATTTAGTAATATTTAAGGGGTTACAAATGGTTCCTTAGCCATTGTCAAGGAGTAAGAGACATACTCATATCATCCCTTTAACCCCAAGAAATGTTCTTCATGTACCAAAACTTTCAACAAATTTAGTGCCTGGCCTAAAAACTCACGATTCAAATGTTGTGTTGTTTTCTCTACCTTATCAGTGGTTTTTCAAGACTCCAGCCTCGTGGAGGAGATTGACTTATAAGGAAAGGAACGATTAATATCATCTTGAGTGTCCTTGCAAGAGCATGAGTAGTTTGTCCATATTATTTCTTAGTACTCCAAATAAAGATGCCATATGGTTCTATCATTTACATTTTGGTCATCCATCTTTTCGAGTTTTCCACTTTATATTTCTCAATTTATTCAAGGATTTTGATATTTCAAGTTTTTATTGTGACATTGTGAATTAACAAAACATAAGCGTGCATCATTTCCTATAAGTAATAAGCCTCATTTTCAGTTAATGCATAGTGATATATGGGGTTGCTCTACCATTCCTAATGTTCTTGGCGCTCATTGGTTTGTTTTCTTGATTGATGATCAGATGGCTTACATGGATTTTCTATCAAACACAAATATGTTGTTAGTATGGTTAACCCTAATTTTCATTCTATGGTTCAAAATCATTATGGGGTTGTAATTAAAATATTCAAATTGGACAATGCTAGATATTATTTCAATCAAGTTTTGTCTCCTTACCTTCAAAAACAAGGGATTGTCCATGATGCATTGTGTGTTGATACACCTTAACATAATGAGGTAGTCGAGAGAAAAAATGCCCATTAACTGAATGTCACCCAAGCTTTACTATTCCAAGGGTATGTATCGAAAAATTATTGGGGAGAAGTAGTGCTTATTGCTACACATTTGATAAATAGACTTTCTTCACGAGTGTTAGATAACAGAATTCCCATGGGAATCCTTCAATCATTTTACCCTAACTTTAGAACCTCAAATGGCCTCACTCCTACAAATTTGTGTTGGGTATTAGTTTCCTAATTGGACTTGAATTTTTTTTTCTTTTTCTATCCTTCTTTTATTTCCTTATTCTATTCTAATCTAGTTTGCTTTCTCACCCTCTCGCTTATCAGGTATAAATAGGTATTCTCTTCAGAAAGAGTTAATCAATGAAATACGAATTCCTTCTCTATTCATGGTATCAAGCTAGAAAGAGATCAGTCAGCTTGAATGTGTAATCAATTTCTCGACGACCCATCCGGTGACCCATACATGTTTCTCTTCGCCACCAATTCACAACGAAAATCTCCATAAGCGGCCATCGTCATCGGATGATCCTCCCATCTCCTGCAACCTTGGTCCTGCAAACTTTTTCGGCGACATCTTTTCTCACTGGCGACCACTCCATCAAAGGCTTCGAAGGTTACTCTTCCTGTCAGTTCAACCACACTTGAAAACAATCATCCACTTGCCACCTTTTCTCGATGTTGAATCTCATACAAATAAGGCAGGAGGACGCGTGGAGCACTATTCCACCACGCACGCCACTCTCAGCCCTCACCACACGCCAACTAGTCATTCTACTCTCTCGTCGCGCCTCTTTCCGAATAACTCCGAAACCAACCCTTTTCACTTTTTTGTGTTCTACTACACCTTTCCTAGGGATTTTCAGCAATATTTGACTCCCATCTATCATTCTCAGTCAGATCGCGCCTAGGAGGTGTCCATTTCCATCCCTACATATTTCATCCATGTTCGATCAGAACACCAATTCTCATCTTCACCTTAATCAAAAAACTCAACTCTCTTCAATCCAATAGTCTTACCAATTATGATTTCTTTGGTTGCTAAAGGTTTGATTTTTTCTTCCATCTTGACTAGATCTCCTATTATTACCTCTAAAAAATTGATTCGGAATGAGAATAATTTATCTTGGGTAGGTTCTGTTGAATTATGGTCATTGGCCAAGATTATGAGGACTATCTCATTAAACAAGAAGTAGATATTCCTGAAGTTTATCGTGCCCAATGGAGAAAGATAGATGCTCAATCATAGTATTTTATGACATCCGTCGATTTCAAGACCTCAGATCATCTCAAGGCCTATAAGACTTATACAAGTTTTGGTCTCAGGCCAAAAGTTTGTACACCAATGACATCCAATGACTCTATAGAATAATCTCATCTATTGTTAATTTGAGAGAGAATGAGATGGATTTGTCTACTTATATTGGTCAGATCTCTTAACTTAAAGAAGAGTTCTTATCCTTGATACCAGATTCTACTGAGATTGGGACACGATATTTGAAAATCGAGAGTTTTTAAGATACTTACTCTCATTGGCCTCTGTTAAGGCCTTGACACTGTTTGGGAGCAGATTCTCACTGGCCTAGTAGTCCCATCATTAGATGAGGTATTTGGTCAAAGAGTCTGTGGAAGTGCAAACAGTGGAAACATGGAGATGAGCTGAGGTGAAACAGGCCTTGAGACTCATGTTCTATGCCAATCGTCTAACTCAGACTCATGGCAACAAAGCATAAAAGGCAATTAAATAGTTAAGGTCACGAGTCAACTTACTAATGGAAATAAAATTAGAAAGAGAATTGAGAACATAAATCATAAAAGGGGTAAGGACGGAGGAGGAAATGCTGAATGATACCTTTAGTTATGGTTTAAGTTCCATAAGCTAAGGTAATCATGGGTAAAGGAGAGGTAAAAGTAAGGGATGCGAAAAGACCCTTATTACTGGAGAGATGATTGGAGGCTACAGAATTGAGAATCCGGCCAAGATTACTCTATTCGTATGCTTCTTTCTATGACTGCTATACGTTATTGGCCCCTTTATCAGTTGAACACCAAGAACGCTTCTGCTCTATGATCTTCAAGAGTTATATATGTATAATCACCGTTTTCATGTTCAAGGAGGCTTGTTTTAAAAGTGTTACACCTTTCCTCTTATATGGTTGAACAAATTCCCCAAGCTTGGTTTAATTAGTTTAAGCTTAGTGGTTTAAGAAGTTCACATGATCCAGTTAATAATGCATCATTCACTTGCTATCATCACAATTTCTTTTAAGGCAAAGTAAGACTGCCTTTGTATTTTATGGGATGATATCACACACAGCAAGGATCAAGATGACATTTAGAAACTAAAACAACACCTCTTTAGCTACTTTCACAAAAAAGACTTGGAGAAATTCAAGTACTTTCTAAGCATTGAGGTAGCTCGGTGTAATTTCGGTGTAGTTATCTCTTAGAGCAATACCTTGATATCTGAAAAATGGTATGTCAAGTCGCAGCTCGTGACATCCTTATGGATCCGAATGAAACTCGCATTTCAGGACAAGGGGAGCCTCTCAGACTGAGAGATATCGAATGACTAGAGGTAAATTGAACTATTTCACCATCACCTGATTGGACATTACCTTCCCTAAGTGCAAGTAATGGGCTCCACACTACCTTGATGTTTCACCGAGATGATGTGATATGTATTCTTCGTTACGTTAAAGGAACACCAGGTTAAGGTGTGTTATATGAGAACAGAGGTCATACCCAGATTGTTGGCTATAGTGATGTAGACTGGGTAGGTTCACCCAAAAAACAGACACTCCATTTCAGGGTATTATGTTTTATGGAGGCGACCTAATATCCTAGAAAAAAAAGAAACAAATGTAGTGTGATAGGTCTAGTATTGAACCCAGCACGAGCTATGACTTTGCGACGTGTGAACTCATATGGTCAAAACATTCCCCAAGGAATTAAATTTTATAGCGACGAATAGATGAAGCTCATTTGTAATAACAATCAAGCAACCCACATATTTACTTAACTCCGCCTCAGAGAGGACTAAACATTGAAGTGATCGTCACTCTAATAGAGAGAAGAATGCATCAGAATGTGTGGCTACTAGTTTTGTTAATTCGAATGACCAACCCAGACATTTTCACTAAGTCTCTTAGAGGTCCCAGAATTATGTACTTCTGTGACAAGCTTGGTGCATATAACTTGTATGCTCCAACTTGAGGGGGAGTGTTGAGTATTATTTTCCTAATAAGACTTTGATTCTTTTCCTTTTTTTTCCTTCTTCTATTTTCTTATTCTATTCTAATTTTGCTTCCTTTCTCATCCTCTTCTATTGTGTATAAATGTGTATTCTCTTGTATTGTTAATCAATGAAAAACGAGAATTCCTTCTCTATTTACAATTTGGATGTATTGCAGTTTGTTCGTGTTCATAAACAACACAGAGGAAAGTTATACCCCTGTGCCATTAAGTGTGTTTTTATAGGTTATTTATCCAATCAAAAGGAGTATAAGTTTTACAATCCTCTCTCATAAGTTATATATTTCAGTTGATGTAACATTCAACGAAAACAAACCATTTTTTACCCAATCCTACCTTCTAGTGAGATATATTTGGTGGATGATCCTAGTAATCCAACGGGTTTCAACTCTAATTTTAGTGAAACAACTCCTAAATCAAATTCTTCTTCTTCGCATGTGTTCGGCTCAAGAAAATTTATTCCCTGCGGTGTGTCTTAGAAAAGCAATCATGAACTTGTTCCAGCTCCAAAAACAATATTTGTTTCTGGCTTCGTCGACTTTGCTGCTGGCTCGATCAACTTTGTTCTAACTCTTCCAAAAAACGTGTCCTCTCTAGAGTCGACAAAGCATAATGAGTTTTCTGTATTTAGATGCATTTTCGATAAGCCCCACCGCTCCAAATGTGCAATAAGTTAAAGAATCTAATTTGAAAGCTGGAAATGAATCCTTGATAAGAACTAATGTTTTGTGTTATAGTATTGTAGAATTAGAAACTAGTTGGGAAAATGAAATATGTATTCATGTAGAGTTAGGAAACTTCATTTTCTTTCCTATTTGAGTTAGGGATTGTCTTGTATATAAATATGTTATTTGTGATCAATGAAATATACAATTTTTCTTCAATTATCTCCTGCTTATATATATTAGAGCATGATTCAATTTACTTCGAAAGGCAAATTTTATTTTTGAAAATTTTCAGAAGAATCCTAGAGGGGTTGTAGGGAGAGTTTTGAAACCCTATGTTAGAGTGGTCACTGCCTCGAGATCGGCACGTCCGTAAAGTCCGGCAGCTGGAGGAGAGGCGTGTGAGTCTTACGTGTAGTTTTTCTATTTGCTGCAGTTCCTCATGCCTTATCGTGTGAACCACTGGCCGCTGGATTCCTCCACCTTGGCCGCCTACCGACAATCCTTCCTAGCTATCTCATGCTCCATCACGGAAGTTTCGAATGCTGTCTTTGACCAATTTCTATGTCCACAACCTTGTTCTTCAAAGGTTTTGTGATTTTTGTGGGTGACTTCTTCGACATTTAGTAGATCAATTGGTGTTTTATGGTTCATGGTACAAAATCTAATCAGAAGTAATGCTTTCAGAGGATAAAGTGGGGCAGCCCTGTTTTTATGCCCTCGAGATCCTATTTGTCGAGTGTCGTTTGATCTTTAGAGGTTTGTTGTTTGAGTTAAAATTTGTTTAAGGATCGATAAAGAAACACTAAGAGGAGTCATAGTCATTATTTGGCTGTGATCCAGGCATGTACGCTAGAATTGTAGGAAGTTGTAGAATAAAAAATCACATTTCGCTTGTTCATTATTATAAATCACTTAAGTCCGACCTACTGTCACTATATCACGAGTCGTAAAACCAACACATATCTTATTTCCCTCTTCTCCATATGAGTCATTGACTCTAGAGCCACCGACTATATGACAGGTCTAACTTATTTACTACATTTCAGTCACACCGTTCTACCTATACTGTTACCCTTGCAAATTGGTCAACATCTTGTGTTCTTCGGTCGTGACACCACATGCTAACCTCAACTCACTTTGATCTCTATTATGCTTTGATCACAAATATCTTTTAATTTAATTTATGTGAGTAAACTCACTCGTACGCTTAATTGTAGTATCTCATTTTCATGATTCTTGTTTGATTTAGGATCTTTCGACAAAGCAGATTATTGGTAGAGGATGAGAGTCTGTGGGTCTCTACATCCTTGACCTAGAGATGCCAAAGTTTTTTGCTTGTTCTAGGGTTGTCACCCATTCGAATTACATTATCGCTTGGGTCATCCTGCTCTCTTTCTGTTGAAGAAGCTATGTCCTCAGTTTTCTAGTCTATTCTCATTGAACTGTGAGTCATGTCAATATGCTAAACTTTATCATGTGCATTTGAGTCCTAGAATAAACAAGCTTTTGCTCCTTTTGATTTGGTTCATTCCAATGTTTGGGTCCTTGTTCAATTACGTCTCCCACTGGGTTTAAGTATTTCGTTACTTTTGTTGACGATTTCTCTCATGTCACTTAGCTTTATCAAATGAAAAGTCGTTTTGAGCCATTTTCTCATTTTAGTGCCTTTCGTGCTGAAATTCAAACACAATTCCATGTCTATGTTCAAACATTGAGAAGTATACAAAGCAAAGAATATTTGTCGGAACCTTTTCGGGCCCTTCATGTTACAACGTGAGATTTTCCATCATACTCCTATGTTGATACACTATCTCAGAATGGGGTGGTTGAGAGAAAGAATAGACATCTTCTTGAGACTGCCCGGGCCCTTTTGTTCCAAGTGAATGTCCCTAAACATTTTTGGGCCGACGCAGTCTCCACATCTTGTTTTTTTATTAACATGACGTCATTCGCTTTATCGGGCTACTTACCAATTAATTCATGTTCCTTATCGATCCTACAAGGTATTTGGATGCATTGTGCTTTGTTTCGAGACTTCGTCCTCAAGTCTTTAAACTTGATCCAAGCCCCAAAGATATCTCAGGATATTCTCATGTTAAAAAAGGATATAGGTGTTATTGTCCCACTCTTCGACGTTACTTTGTGTCTACTGATATTGCATTCTTTGAGACTACCCCGTTTTCCCCTACATATCAGCACTGCTAGGGGGATGATGATTTGTCGGGTTCATAGGTTCCTCACCAACCTACTTTTAGCTCTTGCTCTTATCTTCACCGCTTCCAACTCCTTGGCCCCGTTAAACCTCCCATTGCCTTCGTGCATACTCAAAGACCAAAACCCTATGCCCCAAGTCCAATGACCGTCGCTGCTAGATCTAGCGTCTGCACGATGATCTTCCAATTGCTCTTTGTAAAGGTAAACGTCAGTGTGCTCATCCAATCTCTTTGTTTGTTTCCTGTAACCATTTTTCGTCTTCCTCTTGTTCCTTTATTGCATCCCTGGATTCTATCTCTTTTCCTAACATTGTCTGTGAGGCTTTATCTTACCTTGGTTGACGTAGTGCTATGGTGGAAGAAATGCAGGCTTTAGATGACAATGATACGTGGGACTTGGTGCCTTTACCTACTAGAAAGAAGGCTATTGGTTGTCGTTGAGTGTTTGCAGTAAAGTTTAATCTTGATGGGTCTATTGCTAGATTGAAGGTCCGTCTTGTTGCTAAGGGTTACGTTCGATATGAGTTGATTATTTCCATACATTTTCTGTAACAAACTTTGACATTTATTCATTTGTTTATCTCCTTGCTGCTTCTTATGGTCGGGACTTGCACGGGTTTGATATTAGGGAATGCCTTTCTACACATGGAGATCTTCGTATTAGTTTACATGCAAAAGAACTTTCGTTTGTTACTCAAGGGAGATAGGGAAGGTGTGTCGTCTTCGGAAATCTCTGTATGGTTTGAAACAAAGTCTCTGTGCTTGGTTTAGCAAATTCAGTCAGACAGTTAAGACATTTGCCATGCAGAAGAGTAAGTTTGACTACTCTGTCTTCTATAAAAATTCCAGTTTTGATATTATTCTACTCAGAGCAGACATGACGATACTGTCATCAATTTGAGCTATCTCAAAATATATTATCTCTTAAATCATTTCTTTACGTCGGGCTTCACATCAAGGATTTGGGAATATTGGAAATATTTGTCGGGTGTTGTGAGAAATTGAGAGAGAAACCCATAATTTTATTGTTATTGCTCAACCAGAATTACAACTTTATATATATATATATATGTAGAAACAGAATTATTATTTCATATGATTTCAACACCTGTTGAAAATATATTCAGTTAAACACTTGTAAGTTTATTTTAGATAGTGTCTTATTTAGAATAAAAGAGATCTTAAACAAAGGTGCCTTATTTCTCTGTAGAATAAGAGAGATTCTGAATATCTCCTTGTGATTCTGTTCCTTAATGTACAGAGTTAACTGATTCCTTATTATTCTGGGTCTACGTATATATAAGGCTGTAATTCTGGTTGAGCAGTAACAATAAAATTACAGGGTTTTCTCTCTCAATTTCTAACATGGTATTAGAGCAAATCTGAACCCTAATCCTTCCAGCCATCAGAGCCACTGTCCAACCTACACCCTAATCCCTTCTCTATTTATTTTCATCATGACCAAGTATGGAATGGTGTCTTCTCAAACCTCATCATCTGATGCAACATCTCACTTAAAAGGAAATTCTGATTCTACAAACCATGGCGGAATTGATTCATCCTCTATCTTGATCACAAGTCATAAATTGAGGGCCACAACTTTCAGTAGTCACAATCAATTATGATGTTTGTCTTCGAGAAAGGCAAGGATGATTATCTCTCGAGTGAGGCTGCGATGCCTAAAAAATCAAACCCTAAATTCAGGAAGTAGAAGATTGAAAACATGGTTATGTCATGGATCATCAACTCCATGAACAATGACATTGGAGAAAATTTTCTATTGTATGTGTAGAAAGCAAGACAAAAGAATCGAGGAATAAATTCTTTTTTTTCGTTGATCCATTATGAATATATATATATATATATATATATATATATATATATATATATACAAAATCCAATCTAACCTTTCTAATAGATTAAAACTCTATAAGACAAGTTTCCTAATAGGATACAAATCTATATGTAAAGTAGAATTATGTTAGAAGACTCCCTCTCAAATTGGAGCATAGATATTAATCATGCTCAACTTATTACATAAATAACTAACCCGACCCCTACTTAGGGCTTTTGTGAATATATCATCCAATTGTTCTCCAGTCTTCACATATCCTGTAGAAATCAAGCCGAGTTGTATTTTCTCACGAACGAAATGAAAATCTATCTCAATATGCTTAGTTTGTTCATGGAACATAGGATTAGAAGCAATATGAAGGGCAACCTTGTTGTCACACCAAAGTTTTGCTAGGACTGGTGTCTCAATACCGACTTCCATCAAGAGTTGATGAAGCCACATGATCTCACACACCCGACTACGCCACGGCCATATTCGCACTACGACTAGATGTAGAGACAACGCTCTGTTTTTTACTCTTTCATGAGACTAGATTTCCTTTAACAAACACACACACCTGGCGGATCTGGTCTCCTCCCAGATCCTACTCAATCAGACGTAAAAACACTCAATTCTGTTATGCCCATGATTACTGTATAAAATACCACATCCCGGGGCTCCTTTCAAGTAACATAAAATCTATTCAACAGCTGCCCAATGATTGATTGTTGGAGCGGACATTTACTGACTTACAACACCGACTGAGTGGGAAATATCATGACGAGTTACTGAAAGGTAATTCAACTACCAAATTGTTTTCTATATCTCTCAGATCCCCAAATGTTTCATTTCTCTAGTAAGGTGTGTACTCCGAGCCATAGGAAATCGCATGGCTTTACCCCCACTCTTCAAGATCAAACAATAGATTCAAGCACATATTTCCTTCTGAGATACAAAGATTTCATGTTCGCTTTCACATAACTTCACGCCTAAGAAGTATCTTTAACATTCCATTGGCTCAAGAATGCATCGAGAGATGCGACTTTAAAGTCACTCCCAATGATAACAATATCATCCACATACGCCATCAACGTATCGATACTTGAACCGAGTTCCGTGAGAAGACCTGAGTGGTCGATTTAATCTTTGCATGCCAAATTCCTCAACAGCTTGATTGAATTTACCAAATCAGGCACGGGGACTCGGTTTCAAACCATACAAAGACTTCCGAAGATGACAAACTTTCCCTATCTCCTCTTGAGCAAAAAACCATGGAGGTTGCTCTATATACACCTCCTCCTGATGGTCGCCATGAAGAAAGGTATTCTTAATATCAAGCTGGTAGAGATCCCAATGATAAGTAGCAGCCAGGGAAATAAAAAGCCGAACAGATGTCATCTTAGCAATAGGAAAAAGGCCGTATCACCCACACCATAGTCTGAAATAAGACACCTTAAATTACACAAGTCGTGCCTTCAATCGAGCAACTAAACCATCAGGATTAACTTTAACTGCAAAAACCCAGTGGCATCCAATGGCTTTATTCCTTGTAGGTAACTGTAACAAGTTCCAAGTACCATTGTCATCTAAAGCCTGCATTTCTTCCACCATAGCACTATGCCAACCAAGGTGAGATAAAGCCTCACGGACAGTGTGAGGAAGAGAGCTCGAATCAAGAGATGTAATAAAGGAACAAGAAGAAGACGAAAAATGGTTATAGAAAACAAATGAAGAGATTGGATGAGCACACTGATGTTTACTTTTACGAAGAGCAATCAGAAGATCATCATTCTGGACTGGATCTGATGACGAAACAGTCGGTGTTCGACTAGAGTTTAGAGGGTTCTCGCACTGAGAATATACCTGAGTGATGGGAGGTTTAACAAAAATGAGAGCTAGAGTAGGAGTCGGTAAGGCAATAGTGTACACTAATAAATCATCATCCTCCCCTTGACTAGTAACAGGAGAAGAAAGGGAAAAAGGGGTAGTCTCAAAGAATGTAATATTAGTAGACACAAAGTAATGTCGAAGAGTGTGACAGTAACACCAATACCCCTTATGAACACGAGAGTAACCAAGGAAGATACACTTCAAAGACTTAGGATCAAGTTTAGACACATGCAGACGAACATTCCGAACAAAACAAGTACACCCAAACACCCGAGGCTCAATGGGAAACAAAGATTAATGGGGAAAGAGGGTTTGAAACAGAGTGACCCAATTTAAGGAGGAAGGCATCTGATTAATCAAAAAACAAGTTGTGGAAATAGCATCGGCCCAAAAATGCTTGGGCATGTGCATTTGAAACAATAAAGCCTAAGCGGTTTCAAGAAGGTGTCTATTTTTTTTTCCAGCAACTCCATTTTGAGAAGGAGTATCAACACAAGATATCTGATGAAGAATGTCATTCTGAAGCATGAATGATTGAAATTGTTCAGACAGATATTCTTTGGCATTATCACTTCTCAAATTTTGAACAAGAAAACATGAACCGAGTGAATTTACACAAAAGGCACGTGAAACACTACGCGATGTGGCAGATCTAACTTGAACAAGCCTTTGAAAATCCGAAAAATACTAGAAAAATAGGATCTTGCAATGAAAAGAACCACCTTTCCACAAAAACACTGCATTGGAATAGAACTTAGTCCTACGATCCACAAAACACCTCTGAATCTCGAAGAAATCAAGGAGAAAGGCACGAAACCTTAGAAAAACAAGGATGTCTATACAAATGTTTCAAAATCAATCGCGCAAAAATACTCCGACAAGGAGGCAGTGGTCTGGGAGGACCGTTGGTGGCCTGCGATGTCGAGGAGTGAGCCCTGCCGCCGGATGTGCCCCACGCGCCCACACGGCGCCTCCCACGCACCGGTGCTGGGAATAAGAGTAGATCCTTTCGTGGGTGGGTGCGGTGGCTCACGCACGCACCTTTTGACCACTGGACTTGGTGGTCTTGGTCGCCGGCGACTGGCGCACCTTCCTGTCTGGGTGGTGTCACTCCACGCTCCTCGGCGCGTGAGCCAAACACTAACCCTACGCCCGCTATGTATTTCGAGATGTCCTAGAGTTTTGTTTTCTTGTTTTGACTCAAATTTGAATCTTAGGCTCTAATACTATGTAGAAAGCAAGACAAAAGAATTTGAGGAATAAATTCCTTCTATTCCCTTATCACCTGTCTTGAGTTTATCTAATTTTTCTTTTAATTTGGTATTTGTGAGCAAACTAACTCGAGCTCTTAAATGTTGTCTCATTCTTTCCTGATTATTGTCTCTTCCAGGATCTTATGACGAAACATATTATTGGTAGATAACGTGAGTCTGGGGGTCTCTACATTCTTGACTCATGTATCGGTGACCGTTGTCTGCCCTCGGTTACTGTTCATTTGAGACTCATTATAGATCGGGCCACCCCTCTTTTCCACTATTGAAGAAATTGTGTCCCTAGTTTTCAAGTTTGTCATCCTTAGATTGTGAGTCTTGTCTATTTGCAAAACATCATCATTTTAGTTCTCGTCCTAGAGTCAATAAACGAGCTGGTGCTCCTTTGAGTTAGTCCATTCGGATGTGTAGGGTCCATGTCCAATTGTGTCCCCAACTGGGTTTCGTTTTTTTGTTACGTTTATCGATGATTATTCATGAACAACTTGGTTATATTTAATTAAAACCAGCCGTGAGGATTTCACTTTCATGCCTTTTATGCTGAAATTAAGACTCAGTTTCATCCTTATGTTCAAAATTTGAGAAGTGACAATGCCAAAGAATATCTGTTTGAACAGTTTCAGTCATTCATGCTTCAAAATGACATCCTTCATCATACATCTTGTATTGATACTCCTTCTCAGAATGGAGTTGTTGAAAGAAAAATAGACAGCCTTCAAACCACTAGTTTCTATTATTTTTTCAAATGCACGCGTTTCAGTACTGGGGCCAATGTTGTTTCCATTGCCCCTTTTTTAATTAATCGGATGCCTTCCTCTGTCTTGGATTAGGCCACTTCGTTTCAATCTCTCTTTCCCCATAAATCTTTGTTTCCTATTGAGCCTCGGGTATTTGGGTGTACTTGTTATGTTCGGGATGTTCATTTGCATGTGTCTAAACTCGACTCTAAGTCATTGAAATGTATCTTCCTTGGTTACTCTTTAGTTCGATGAGGTGTAGGTGTTATTTGTCCAGTCTCTGAGAAATTGTTTCTACGATGTCACATTTCTTGAGAATACTGCTTTTTCTCCCGACCTGATCCACACTAGTCAGGGGGAGGATGATGATTTGCTCGTTTATACCATTGCCTCGCCACTTCTATTCCACCTTTGACAAAGCCTCCTATCACTCCAAGCTTCATGCCTGCCACACCCCCCCATTCCTCGTGTCTTCCACCTAGCTTCAACATCCGATCCCGTTATTAGTGATGACCTTTCTATTGGTCTTCGTAAAGGTAAACGTTAGTGTACTCATTCAATCTCCTCCTTTTGTTCTTATAACCATTTGTCATCCCACACTTGTGCGTTTATTGCATCTGTGGACTCTATTTCATTGCCTAACAAAGTTCCTGAAGCCTTAGCTCATCCTGGTTGGCGTAGTGCTATGATAGAGGAGATGGATGCCTTGATTGATAATGGTACTTGGGACTTGGTGCATTTGCCTACTGGGAAGAAAGCCATTGGTTGTCGATGAGTGTTTATAGTGAAGGTTAATCCCAATGGATCCATTGCTAGGCTGAAGGCCTGTCTTGTTGCTAAAGGGTATGCCCAGACTTATGGGGTGGATTATTCTGATACCTTTTCCCTAGTTGCCAAGTTGACCTCTATTCGATTGTTTATTTCTCTAGCAGCCACTCATGGTTGGGACCTCCATCAACTTGACATTAAGAATGCCTTTCTTCATGAGGATCTTGCAAAAGAGGTTTATATGGAGCAACCTCTTGAGTTTGTTGCTCAGGGGGAGATTGGTAGAGTATGTCATCTTTGAAAATCATTATATGGCTTAAAACAAAGTCCTCGTGCATCGTTTGGCAAGTTCAGTGAAGTGATTGGTAAATTTGGCATGCAGAAGAGTAAATTCGATCATTCTGTCTTTTACAGAAATTCTCAAGCAAGTATCATCTTGTTAGTTCTGTATGTTGATGTTATTATCATTAACGAGAATGATATGACAGGTATATTTTCACTCAAGTCCATTCTTCATGGCCAATTTCACACAAAGGACTTAGGAATGCTGAAATACTTCTTGGGTGTTGAAGTTATGAGGAGCAAACGTGGAATCTTCTTATCTTAAAGGAAATATGTGTTGGATCTATTATCCGAAACAGGAAAATTGGCAACAAAGTCATGTTAGTCCCTTATGGCACAAAGCATACATCTTACTAGAAAGAAGACGAATTGTTTGAAGACTTTGAGAGATATAGAAGGCTGGTTGGGAAGCTAAACTACCTAACAGTAACACGCCTTGATATTGCATACTCTGTTAGTGTTGTAAGACAATATATGTCTTTTCCAACAGTTGAACATTGGGCTGCTGTAGAATAGATTCTATGCTACTTGAAAGGAGCTTCGAGACTTGGTATTTTATATAGTAATCATGGGCATAATAGACTTGAGTGTTTCATAGATGCAGATTAGGCAGGATCTAAGGAAGATAGAAGATCCACTTCGGGTTACTGTGTGTTTGTTGAAGGGAATCTAGTTTCATGGAAGAGTAAGAAACAAAGTGTTCTCTCTCGATCTAGTGCAGAATCTGAGTATAGAGTAATGGCACAATCTACATGCGAGATTATGTGGCTCCATCAACTTTTGACGGAAGTCGGTATTAAAACCTTAGTCCTAACAAAGCTTTGGTGTAACAACCATGCTGCCTTTCATATTACCTCTAATCTTGTTTTCCATGAACGAACTAAACACATAGAGATAGATTGTCATTTCGTCCATGAGAAAATATAAATTCCATTGATTTCTACAAGATACTCAAGACCGGAGAACAATTGGTGATATCTT